>SNQJ01S0016958.1:46694-87875 GCA_010110895.2 Picea sitchensis
ACTTAGGCATAGTCAGTGCTGATGATTGTAACTGTTGAGTCTAAGAGGGAGTGTTAAATATATCGTACCCTCAACAGTCTGACTGTACACTGCCAGTTGTACTGGACAGTTGTACTTTCTATTTTTGTCTTGCTCGAGCATATTTAGCTCAGCCATCTTCCATTACATAAATGCTCTTCTAATTGTAACTAGGTTCTGTACGTTTTGTACTTCTTCATACATTTCAATCTACTATTCTATTCTCTTCTCTCTGCACTTCTCTTTTGCTTCACAATTTATCAACCTGTACCACCTACTAGGTACCTTGCGCCATTAAACGCTTCACCATCTGTCAAGCATTTGGTTTTGGATTATTTTTTGTTCCTTAGTGCGATATTTTTCCACTATCATTTGTTTTTCGTTGTGGAGAGGCATCAACCCTCCTTTGTTTCAACTTGGTGAAAACCCTTTCTCAGACTGAGAGGTTGGCCCCTATTTGCATTTTATCCTCACTCGTTCCTCTCTCATGTCTCGTAAGATATCCTCCTATGGTCTGGTTAAAATTCTAGAGTTAGCTTGTGACTATTACTACCAAGGCCCACGAGGAAGTTCAGAACTGGGCGCATTCGTTCACTTCTGGATATGGGTCACGCACCTGGGTTTTCTTGTGAGGTAAGGATAACAATCCCACTCTAGTTTTTGAGGATGACGACTGTCACTGTAATGGTTTCTTTATTTAAATTTACTATGGGACTTTATCCATTTTACTGTGAGTAACTTCTTGCCTTAGTTGTGTTCAATCAATTCACTCTTAGTCCATGTATATTGTGCATATCCCGTCTCAACTATCTGTTATTTCAGACATGACTTTAGTTCATTAAAAGATTTAACTCTCTGGTTATAATAGGGTTGTTACACGTGTCTTTTATTTTGGGTTACCATTTAACTGATTGTATTCTCATTTTTCTATGGAATTTATTTAAAGTTCTATTTCGGGTATCATTCAATTATTTTCATTCTTATTGGGTTCCTTTATCCAGCGTTCCTACAATTTTAGGTTGCTTGAGAGGTTGAATCGTGACTTAACCCATGCATTAACCTCAACCAGTTTGTCATGGTCTGGACAAAAAAATATACTCTATGTTTATTCGGGTCCCATAAACTTATACAAAGGTCTCCTCTGTACAATTGTTTTGTGTAAAAACTTTTCTTTTAAAGGAAATAAGTCGCCTTTGTACAACTATTCTGTGTACAATATTTTCTTTTAAGCCTGGCATTCCACCCAGGTTTAACTTCTGGCGAATCAAGGAAGGTATGTCGATCTGTGTTGAAGCCTACACGAACCTGTACTAAAGTATTTTGAATATCCTTCATTAAATTTTAAATCTGGAAAGAAGAAACAATTTAGCATATAATTTATACAGAGTAGAAAAACATAACGAGTCAATTTTTTTGTTGTGTAGGAAGGTATATAACCAATTTCTCCTACCCTCCCGAATTCATTCTTTGTTTACATGACTATGGAATTTAATCCAGCCATTGTTAAAGTACAATAACACTATAGAGAGCCATCCCATAGTTTCCATTTCAATGATTTCTCCTTTAAAGGTTACTAGAAACAATTCTTTGTCCATTAACGTCCAGTGCTAAGAATTTTTCTGATATGTTATTCTTTCGTAGTTTAGTAATTCTTTGATTATTTTTGTACATCCATAGTTTAATCTCTCATAGATTATTAATATTTCATTTATGTTGATTATTAATAGCGTTTGGTAATCAATTATTTTATATGGACCCAAAATTAATGATGGGCCTATTGTATGCGAGGACCCATCAGGATGGATGCGCCACACTCTCCCTGCCTCTGAAAATGATTCACATAGGTGCCTATTCACACATGGCGAGGCCATACTTGCAGATATAAGTGGGCCTTCTCATATTAAATAAAAATATTATTTTCTTCATTAAATATTACAAGGACTTAGTAGAATTTTGTTCACTTACTTATTGAATTATTGTATGGACTGATAAAATATTATACATTTCTCTACAGGTTGTAATATTTGCAACTCAAGATGAGTTAGATAGGAACGGGAAAGGGAATCGAGTTCCTTTCCTCAGCTTCCAAGGAGGATATCACATAAAATTGTCTTCTTTCTAATTTTTACTAGACAAATTAACATAGAGGAAAATCGAACATTGACTGTAGAGTCTGTAGCTGAGAAAACAAATCGTTGCAGTTTATTTAAAGCATTATGCAACTTTATTAGAGCTGAGAAAAACTGGTTGAATTGTAATAATAAATCATAATCGTTATCCATATCATGGTTTTGCAGCACACTAAAACATATATGTAAATAATTGGAGAACACACACATATATGTGATATGTGTGTGTTCTCCAATTATTTACATATATATGTGTGTTCTCCAATTATTTACATATATGTTTTAGTGTGCAAATATAATTTCCAAAGAAACTATGAGATGGATAACAATTTCTCAAACTGTGGAAATAATCACATTAAAAATATGATATATATATATATATATAACTTAACTATCATGTAAAAATTTAAATCACAGAATAACCTTTATATGGCTATCCTATTTAGATTTATCTCTCTCATAATGATCAACATATTAGAGTACATTTTGCGTAAGTTCTCATGGTATAATTATCATGACGTCCTTAGCTACTCAATAACAAAATAAGATTCTATAACTTTGATTGTTACTTAATATTCCAAATATGTAGTAGCAAATGCACATTTTAATATTTCCAAGAAAAATAATAAAATGATAGTAAACATATATAAATGGAACATGGGAAACAAAATGAATAATGAAGTTCCATCGAACGGTAGACATGATCAAACAAATTTACTTGATCGAGTCACCCCCAACCTCGATCATGAATGGATAAGGACGAAAAGAGAATCCTTCTTGTAAGAAAGTCTCTGTATTTCTATAGTTTCCTAACACCTTAGTGTTCACACAAAAACTCCTCAATTCTCTTGTTTTGAAAACAATTATTCCAATGGTTCTTCCTCAATTCTACATGCTAAGTAGCGTCCTGCCTCCTCACACATGTGTATTTATTAGTTTTCCTGGGTCTTAGTCCTTTTCCCAAAACTCTTTTTTCTCTTGGGAATTTTCGCATCTTGGAAATCCATGATTTTTAGGGTGTTTCAGTCATCCAAATTGACTTTTGACACATGTCCTTTCATGCCCAGGGTTGTCTTCATTTGTTCCCCATTCATGGATTCATAATCATCTCTTTTTAACTTGGTTGTTCCTTCTTTTCCCTCATTTATTAATTAAATAAAATCTTGTCTCTTACATCTGTCCAATAAATCAAGAAACTTGGCAAGTCACTATCTTGCACAATAATTAAATTAATAACAATCAAATTTTCCTACAAATCCTAATTTCGAATTTTCCAATTAAGGAAATTTATTAGCATGTCAAATACTTTTTTTGAGGGGTATTACATACTCCCCCCCTTGGAATTAACACCATCCTTTTTGTCAAATTCTTATTTTTTTCCATCATCCTTGGAATAGAATTGGATATGTCTTCCTCATGACATCTTCCAAATCCCAAGTCGCCTCTTTAGGACCAAAGTGCTTCCACTGCACTTTTACCTAAATAATGACTCGGTTCCGCAACATTCTTTCTTTATTATCTAGAATGCACAATGGTTCCCCTGGAACTCACCTTCTAGTTCTACTTGTAACAAGTTCCAATTAATTACATGAGTAGGGTTATGAAAATATTTTTTTAATAGCAAAATATGAAAAACATTATAAAATTTTAAATTTTTTGGTAGTGCTAGTTGATATGATACCGGGCCAATGCATGCTAGCACTTCAAAAGATCCATAAAACCTTGTGCTAACTTTGAGAATTATCCAATTTTTATCAAAATCTTTCTTTCCTTCACCCAGAGATAAACATGATATCCAATATTAAATTCTTTATGTATTCGGTTATGATATGATTAGATATTTTGTAAATCCTGCACCATGTTTAGATTTTGTTGATCTTTTTTAACCATTGATTCCATTTCCTGTAGCATGTCTAATCCAAACATGATCCTATTTGTGATATCATCCCAACTAATAGGAGTCGTACATTTCCTTCCATAAAGGATTTGGTAGTTGTTATTGTATGAAAATTATACTAAAGGTAAGTAGTCTTCCCATTTTGTCAGTTTATCCATTACATACATTCAAAGCATGTCTTCAATAATCTAGTTACTTCGTTTTGTTTGTCCATCTATCTCTAGATGGTAACTAGTACTAAAGTTCAACTGTGTTTCAAGACCTACAAATAATTCCTTCCAGAAACTTGAAGTAAACTTAACATATCTGTAAGAAATTTCTTTCTTTGGTATTCCATGTAATCTAAAAATCTCTTTCATAAAAAAAATTGCAATATGAACAACTTTGTAAGTAGACTTTACATGTATAAAATGTGCAGATTTACTTGACTTATCCACTACTACCATAATTGAATCATGTTGTTTTTGAGTTTTTGGCAAACCTGTGATAAAATCCATTGATATTAACTCCCATTTCCCTTGGTGTATAGGGAAAGGATGCAATAAACTTGTAGGATACTGATGTTTTTCCTTCACCTATTGACATTCTAAACATTTCTCCAAGTAATCAACTGTATATGTTTTCATATTAGGCCAATAAAATTGTTTTCTTGGTGTTGAAATCATTTTCTAATATCCAAGATGGCCTGAATAAGGCTTTGTATGCATTTCATTAAATATGAGAAATTTTAAATCCATTGAATTAGGTATATATATTCGGTTCTTAAATTTCATAATTTCTTCTTGGTCAATTCTGAAATCTGTCCAATTTATTTCTTCTTCATCTGGCATCAATTTTTCCTTTATTTTCACATATTCCTCATCTCTTGTACTTGCATATTTTATTTTCTCACCAAGGTCATTATCATATTTACTCCCAATTATTCCATAATTGCCACGTGTCCTTTTGCTAAGTGTGTCTGCAACTTTATTTTTGTTTCCTTTAATATGTTTGATTTCAAAGTAAAATTCGCTTAAAAATTCCATCCACCTTGCTTGTCGTGCATTTAATCCTTGCTAATTGCACAAGTACTTTACACCACTATTATCAGTTAGAATTAGGAACTTCCTTCCTATTAAATAATGACGCCATATTTTTAATGCATGGACTAGAGAAGCTAATTCTAAGTCATGTGTCACATAGTTGCATTCATGATCCTTTAATTTTCATGATTAGTAAGGAATCGCGTGCCCTTCTTGTGATAAGACTCCGCCTAACTCTTCCTTAATGGAATCTATAAAAACAATGAAATATTTATAAGGGTCGACGGATTTAAGGATTGATGAAGTAGTTAATTGTTCTTGTAATTGATCAAAACTTTCTTGACACTTTTGTGACCATACAAACTTTATTCCCTTTTTATGTAAATAGATAATAGAGATTCTTTTTTTTGAAAAATAATCAATGAACCTTCTATAATATCCTGCTATGGCCATAAACGATCGTATCTCTGCTATAGTCGTGGATCTAGGCCATTCTAAAATTTTCTTTATCTTTTCGAGGTCCACTGTTATTCCATCCTCTGAAATAATGTGTCCCAAGTATTATGTCTTTTTTAGTAAAAGTCAAATTTGTTGAATTTTGCATAAATTTGATTCTCTCGTAACATTTGCAACACTATTTTTAGGTTCTCTTCATGTTCTTTATCTGTGTTTGAATAAATCAAAATGTCGTCAATAAAAATAAATTTATCTAGATATTGGCTGAATATACTCTTCATTAGGTACAAAAAAGTGGCTAGTGCATTTGTGAGTCTGAGAGAGATTACCACAAATTCATAATGTCCATATAGTGTTTGAAAAGTTTTTTTACTGATATATTCATCTTTAATTCTGATTTGGTGATAACCAAATCTTAAGTCGATCTTAGAAAATATTTTCCCTCCTCCCACTTGATCAAATATATCATTAATTATTGGCAAAGGATACTTATTCTTTATTGTCATTTTATTTAACTATCGATAACCAATACATAGTCGGAACGTTGCATCCTTTTTCTTGAAAAACAACACTGGCTCTCCCCAAGGTGATACACTAGGTATGATACATCCTTTGTCTAGTAATTCCTTTATTTGTATTTTCAACTCTGTTAACTCAGAAATACTCATTCTGTATGGTTTTTTTTTATACACAGGCAGGTCCTGGTATTAAATCAATAGAAAATTCTATGTCTCTTCTAGGAGGTAATTATGGTATTTGATCAACAAACACATCTTTAAAATTTCTCAAAACCTCATAGTCGTCTAATTTTTGTTTGTCATATTCATCTTGTATATTCATTACTTCAATTCCATACACTTGACACCCTTTTCCTGTACATTTATTAATATTCATGGATGATAAATTTCTTATCGAGATTGATTTTCTTAGCCACTAAAATCCTCTCTTTACCTTGTTTTTGTTTTGATAAAAAAATGGTTTTTCATAAAAATTTAGAACAAACTTTTGTGATTCCAACCAATCCATACCAATAACAATTTCATATGATACTAAGGATAACACATTTAAGTTATTAAAAGTAAGATAATCATTTATTCCTATGTCAGAATTAGAAATATATTCTAACACCTTCCTTTTTGTACGAGTGGCCAATTGTAATAACCAAGACTTATTGTATTTTACCTGTTTCATCTTACAATCTTCTACTAAAGATGGGTTTATGTAACTTAAACTTGCCCCGGGGTATATTATAATAAATACGTGTTTTTTCTGTATATTACCTTCAATTTCTACTATAGTGGATTGATGATCAACTCGTCTTCCTTCCAAGGAAACACTAATTCTCTGTATGTAATTTCCCATATCTCCAACTCTATTATCTTCTTGTAGATTGTGAACTATACCCCTACTGGTTGGATTTAGATGTGAACAATGTAACATCACACTCTCGCACACTGAGGGAACTTATTCTTTGAGGATTATTATGCTATTAAAACTTTTGATTTTGATTATGAGGCGTTATGGGTTGATGACATGTTGTTTTACTGCATTGACATAGACAAGTGTTATTGAATCGGTTTACTAAGTGTGCAGGATTTCGGACCTCAAGGATGTAGAGGCATCGATGGAACCCCTTGGGCTCTGGATTGAGTCACGGAGTGTACCATTGGGGGTTGATTGTTTTACTGTGATATTAGTGCATCTGATTAGATGATATGATATGGATATGTTCTGACATGATTTGTTCATGATGCAAGCTGATGATAGCTTGCCGACCAGACTCACATGTGGAGTAAAGGGGTCATGCACGACTACTAGATATGTTGAGGGAGAGGTGTGGAAAACAACCCTGCCACAACCTACTAGCACTCTCGTCATGGCTCAAACTATAGGCTAATGTTTACCTAGTTCGAGAGGACCCATGATGCCCTAAGGGCAGACTGCGATAGTCCCTCATGATGATTCTAAGGGGCACGCAATAAGGCGGTGGCCCTAGTCCTTAGAGGCCCTTAGTCTCCCACAAGTTCACCTGGTGGAGTATTGACTCTAGGGGTTATTGATGTCTACCAAGTCAGTCAAAAGGCGAGTGGTACCCTTGGAGCATGTAGTGCGTCCTGAAGGGCACGTCATGCAAGGGAATCTGATTTAGGCGAGTGGCACCCTTGGAGCACCTAGTGCGTCCTGAAGGGAAAGTCGCATTGTTGATAATAGAGGAATGAACCTATATGGCCTTAGGACGAATAACATGTTAAGAAAATTTTAAAACAAACTCTCTAATTAAATGTCGCCCTGTACGCAAATTTAAGGTTTAAGTCTAAACTATGCTAGTGGTAAAATTTTATCTCTCTATAAATAATAAGAATAATAATAAAAATAAAAATAAAAACCACATAAATAATAATTATGACCTTGATTAAATCTTGTAACACGAAGGGAATAAGAAATTTAGTTTATTCATTAAAAAAAATAAAATCTGTTGGAATAAAATTTAAAAGAAAAAGGGGAATTAATGGTTTTATTATTTTGATAATTTTAAAATAATAATTAAATGAGAAAAGGGAAAAAGGGTTAATTTCCACACCTACCTTTTTGAGTTCTAATTAAAAATGGGAAAGAGGGAAAATCTAAAAAATTAGGAAACTAGGAAAAAAAGTAAACATAAAAAGGGAAAAAGTAGAACATAAGGGAAAAAGCAGAAAGTCAAACTTAGAAAAAGTATCTACCATTTAAGAGATTTCTAATTTAAACTGAACTAGCAATTTAATAATAGGGAAAACCATTAAAACTTGTAAGAGAATTTGGGGACACCTAGGAGTGATTCTAGCAGTAACTCTAGGTGGGTGAGGGAAATAAAGATAATTAATTAATTAAATTAATTAAATTATCAATGAATGTAGGGGATGGGGGACACTTGTACGGAGAAGAACTTTTAAGAATTTACTTTTAAATTTTTAATGAAATGAGATTTTAGGAAAGAAAGGAAGTTCAAAACTCTATATAATGAAGGAAGGAGAAGGGTGAAGGATCTTCTTTTGTTTGCGTAACGTTATGCTGCAAAAATATCTACCTGAATAACTTAACTTGTGGGAGTTGGGATACCCATCTTAGTGAGGAATGGTAGCTCGTCCTTGCGAGGCGAACTAGGAGCTAGTCAAAATCTCTGGATAGTGAGTGTGTGGCCCCTTTGCGGCTCGGGGGGCTAAGGGGGAAGAAGAGTACCCCTAGCATTGGCTGGGAGGTACCGATGAAGTCTCGACGGTCAGTGAGCGAGAGTTGCATGGAGTGCACAGGATGTCATTCGAAGCGGGAAATCAAGCAATGGTACGCTCTCTTCATTTTTGTATGGTAGAATGTATTAGGACTTATTCTTGGATCTGCTTATTTAATGGAAAAGTAAAATGATGTTCTTTTAAAATTGGTGACTGAAACTTTCCTTAGCCTATCTTGATGGTTGTTGACTCCCATGACCTTCGTTTTCTTGCATGTCTTGACCACATTGTTGTGTTGACTGTGACCTTCGTGGTTGTTTAGCCTTCATCCCTAGCTCACCAGTGCTCGCCTGAGTAGTCGACTAGTAGCCTGATCTACGGTTGTCGCCTTAGCATTAAAAGACCTATGGATGTCAACACCCTCCTATCCTATGCGAGAATGATGAGCGAAAGACGAACCTGTTAGCCGACTACCCTTGATGTTTGTCCCTAGATGATTTTTGATTCCGCCATCTGGCAACGACCTCTGCGTGTGGATTATCTTGTGTCCTGATTGGTTTTCTCTATGCCTTGACTGATAGAAACCCTGACAATCATTCCATGACCTTTCCCATCGGATCCTTGCATTCTCTTACTGTTGTCTGCACTGTGTTGGGGTTATAGCATTGGAAACATGAATTGATTTATGGTCTGCAAATTTTTGGGTATTCTGGCAATGAAAAAAAAAACGAATTGATTTCAGGTCTGCATTTTTATAATGGTATCCTGGAAAAGAAAAACGTTTTTTTATTCCTGTCTACATTGTGTTGGTACTTTGGCAATGGGAAGAACATTTGATATCCTATCTGCATTTTATAGTGGTGTCTAGGAGATGAAAAACATTTTTGTATTCCTGTCTGCATTGTATTCGTACTCTGGCAACAGGGAGAATGTTTGATTTCCTATTTGCATTTTATATGATTGTCTGGGAGATGGAAAATGTTTTTGTATTCCTGTCTGCATTGTATTGGTACTCCGGCAATGGGAAGAACATTTGATTTCCTATCTGCATTTTATATTGGTGTCCAGGAGATGAAAAACATTTTTTGTATTCTTGTCTGCATGGTATTGGTACTCTGGCAATGGGAAGAATGTTTGATTTCCTATCTGCATTTTATATTGGTGTCCGAGAGATGAAAATCATTTTTTTTGTTTTCCTATCTGCGTGACATTGGTATCCTGGCAATGGAAAAATAATTCATTTCCATGTTTGCATTTTGCCAACATTTTTCCCTTTAAAATTATGTTGGCAACATGGAGTTCCTTCTAATGCATTTTGGGAACATCATTCTGCATATTTTAATTACGGATAGCTATGAATGCCCTTCTGGTGTGTCGTTGTACATGTTTTTCCCTTTTAAAATGAGACTGTGATTGTTGATTAATTACCCACGATTTTTCCATTCAAAATGTGGCTAAGATTGTGGTTAAATGCTCACGAATTGCCATTCAAAATGTGACTGAGACCATTGTTTAATTCTCACGATTTTACCATTCAAAATATGTCTGGGATTGTTGTTTAAATATTCACATTTTTCCATTCAAAACATGTCTAAGACCATTGTTTAATTCTCACGATTTTACCATTCAAAACATGTCTAAGACCATTGTTTAATGCTCATGATTTTACCATTCAAAACATGTTTGATATAGTTGTTTAAATGTTCACGTTTTTCCATTCAAAACCTGTCTGAGACCATTGCTTAATGCCCATGATTATTGCCTTTAAAAGTTGACTTAGATTGTTGTTTAAATACCCACGATTTTTCCTTTAGAATGTTTCCAGTGCTTGCTGTAATTACCCACGATTTTTCCTTTAGAATGTTGCCAAAGCTTGTTGTAATTACCCATGATTTTTTCCTTTAGAATGGTTATTGAGCATGCTGGAATGACCATGAATTTACCAGAGCAATTGCTACAGTTAATTGGCTTGTTAATTGCAATGTTAAATTCTATATTAATTGCCTTACTAAATGCCAAAACAATTGCTACAACACTATGAATGGTCAGGAGATTCCTACTTATTGATTAAATGATGTAGTGAGTTAAATGGTTAACAGTTATGTAAATTGCCTTGTTTTTGCGCTATGAATCGTTATGTTAACCATAATATAAATTGCCTCACTACTGTTATATTAATTGTTATGTTAATTAACATGATAATCACCTTGTTAGTGCTATAATACTTGTTATGAAAATAGTCATGAAAACTACCCTATTATTGATCAATTAATTGATTATGTTAATCATTATGTTAAATGCCTTGTTAACTACTGTAATAAATTATTATGTAACAGATATGTAATTACCTTGTTGATTTCCTACAATAATGTTCTTAGCTGGCAATTTCCTCCTCAATGATAATAAACAACGAGTGTGGTTAGTTCAATCATTATATCTAGACTAATGTTGAGGTTTAACTATTCATAAGTGCTATAGGTAGAATTCCACTTTAAGAATGTTAATGTTGTTATTCAAGTTTATGGTTAGTTGGATTTATAGATATCGCCTAATTGGTAACCCATACTCGCTAAATTTGAGTCGTAATTCATGTTAAGTTCAGTGGGTAACTCGTTGACTAATGGAATTTAGACTGGTTAATTGATCTGTAATGAATGCCAATTTAAGTCATAGATAATAACCTTTTAGCCTTTATTAATGGTTGTTGTTTAATATTAATTAATGTTTGTGCATGGTTTTGTAAATGTTCAATGTTATTGGCTTTGCTCACTATAAGGGTTGTAGTTACTTGTGTTATTAATTTTGGGTTGTTAGGATGATTGTTCTTAGCTTAGTAGGCTTGGTTTGCTTGTGTCGGATGGGATGTAGACACCTCCTTGTTCCTCAGAACAATCTCCAGCCATGAGACCTTAAATGGTCAAAATTGATGGGAACCTAGGCTTGAGCGTTGCTTATGTGTCCTGGAGGTCCTAACCATTACAGTGTAGGATGAGCGGGTAGTCATTCTTTTTTTTTGTCGGTTGAATGTTGTACATTACTTCCAGGTGCTTGATATTCATCTATGTTAGGCCATTATGTTGTTGTTGCATGAGTTACATGCGTTGTGTTGTCGTCATGTTGTGATGTTGAGTATAATGTCATTATTTCCTTCCTACACACAAACACAAAAAAAAATAAAAAAATTAAGGGTAATTTTACAGGTTGTAGATCGTAGGAGTCATACTAGATGGGGATGTTACATGTGGTATTAGAGCGGGTTCGACCTAGGACTTGGGATCGCTACGGCTTTCATTGATATGATTTAATTATAATGTTACTAATTGAGTTGAATTGTATTCGTGCAGATAATCATGGTTAGAGGACGCCGCTAGGCGAGGAGGTCCAACGCCCCTAGTAGCATCCATGTCTTAGGGATCTAACCCCCAGGGAGACAAGTAGGGTGTCAGACAGGAGCATATAGAAGTTGGTGATGTGGTCAGAATGATGAGATCTTTTCAGCACATGTCTGATGCACTGATCAACTGTTTGGATAGAAATGAGGCTAGGGCACCGACATTTGTTGAGGTTCTTCCATGAGCTCAGGTCGATACTGGTATAATTGACCCTGAACTCGAGAAGGTCAAATTTCTCGAGTTCTTTGGTGCCCCAGACGGTGCAGCTGCCAAGGCATGGTTGGAGAACATGGCGATGTTCTTTTCACTTCACGATTATACCTCCAACATGAAGGTTTACATGGTGGTATTCCAACTGAAAGGAAGCACTCTTCTCTGGTGGAAGACGCTCCTACTGTAGCTGAACATGGTCGTCGAAGACGTGTCATGGAAAATTTTCGAGGAACGGTCCCGAGAGTGATACCTTTCAGAGGAATTCATTGAGAGTCAGTGCAACGAGTTCAATGGCTTACAACAGGGAAGTCGTACAGTGCCTGAGTATGAGGCTTGTTTTATAAAGTTGTTCCGGTATGCTCTATACCTTAACACTGAGAAACTTAAAGTCAACAGGTTCATGTTCGGCCTTAATGGCAGAATACGTGCAAAGGTCAGGATTTTGATGCCTCAAAACTTGCATGATGCCATCTAGAAGGCCCTCATAGCAGAGGAGGATCTTATCAGTGGGGGTCAGACCAGGACTCCAGCGAAACTAGCAGGGCAGGTGTCATTTGGAGCACAGTAGCATCAAACACCATCCATACATATGCTGGGATATTGTGGCTTCCAAAGCGGATCCACTTTCACTACACCTTGGCGACCAATGCCTCAGCAACGGACACCTTATTGGGGACCACAGCATCAGCAACAACGTCGACCACAACAACAATAGTTTAGGCATGTTTTGTAGAACATACCAGGATTCCAGGATGGTGGGCCGTCATCTTCTACTTCAGGTACCAGGATTACTGGGCCAAAGAAGGGGTGTTGGACATGTGGGGAGCCACACTACTAGTGCGTCTGCTCGATGGAGAGAACTAAAGCATCTGGATCAGCCGGACCCACTACCATGGGAGATATGGGTAAGGCCCATCAGATTCATGCAGTGGTGAATAACTGTTAGGCATAGCATCAGTCGATTATGTTCGAGACGACAAGTACCGTCACTGACCAGACACTTAGTATTTTGATAGATCCCGGTGCTACCGAGAGTTTCATTTCTGGTGCAGCACTAAAAAGGATTAAGGAAAAGGCAGGCGAACATGATGAGTTTAGCTTCATAGAGATGGCTTCGGGAGCTAAATAGAAGGTCAGAGGAAAGGTTATGGGTTGTATCCTTAACCTGGGAGAGTTTGTCACAAGGGCCAACCTGTACGTCATTATCTTAGGATATTACGATGTCGTAATTGGTATGGATTGGTTGGAATCGCATGAGGCGATACGCAACTGTAAGATGAAACAATTGAGCTTGGTCTATGATGAGGGACAGAGATGTGTGATTGTAGGACGGAACCAAGGAGTTTCCCTGAGGTTCATCTCTTCCTTACAACTATGGAAGAGCATGCACAAGGGGTGAAAGCTTTATGTGATCCTTATGTTAAACGAAAAGGGATTAAAAGAAGGTTTAGAACACCTTCTGGTGGTGAGAGAGTTTGTGGATGTATTTCTGGAGGAGTTACCTAGGATGTTGGTGGACAGAGAATTGGAGTTCACTATAGATCTAAAATCGAGAACTGAACTGATAGTGAGAACGCCTTATCAGATGTCGACCTTAGAATTACAAGAGTTAAGAATGCAACTAAAAGAATTGTTGGACCTGGAACTGATACGTCCAAGTGTGTCACCATGGGGTGCACCTGTTATTTTCATATGAAAGAAGGATGGTTTGGAGGCTCTGCATTGACTACCGTCAATTGAACAAGGCCACTATCAAGAATCAATATCCATTTCCAAGGATTGATGATCTTTTCGATCAAATGAAGGGCGTGACGATGTTATCAAAGATCAATTTGTGATCAGGGTATCATAAGTTATGGATTAAGGAAGATGACGTCCCTAAGACCACCTTTAAGACGAGGTTTGGATATTACGAGTTTACTATTTTACCATTTGGACTGACAAACGCCCCAGGGGTATTTATGAGTTTGATGAATGAGGTGTTTCTCGAGTACTTGGACAAGTTCTTCCGAGTATTCTTTGACGATATTTTGATTTACTCTCGGATGATGGAGGAGCATGATGATCACTTGTGCTTTGTACTACAGTGTCTGTGAGATCACAAATTTTATGGGAAGTTATCCAAATTCTCATTTTATCAATCGAAGATCCACTACTTAGGGCACGTCATCTCCGGTGAAGTTATCGTTGTGGATCTAGCGAAGGTCAAGGCCATTATGGAATGGCTTGCACCGATGAATGTCCCAAAAGTGTGTAGCTTCATGGGTTTAGTAGGATACTATCGACAATTCATCGAGGGGTTTTCAAAGACAACAAATTTGATCACAGAATTGCAGAAGAAAAACAAGAAGTTTGTTTGGACCGAGAAATGCGCAGAAGCATTTTGGAGGCTCAAGGAGTTGTTGACAACATCACCGATACTAAAGGTCCCTGACATAGATGTGGAATTCTTGGTATGCACTGACACATCCAAGGAAGGCTTAGGTGGAGTCTTGATGCAAGACGGATGAGTGATCGCTTACATCTCGAGAAAACTGAGAAGGCATGAGGAGAACTATGTGACCCACGATTTGGAGTTGTTAGCCATCGTATATGCCTTGAAGGTTTGGAGACACTACCTTGTTGGATGAAAATTTGAACTAAATGCTAACCATTGTGGACTACAACACATATTTACACAAAGCGACTCGAATGCGCAACGACGACATTGGTCATAATTGCTTAGCGAGTACGAATTTGAGATTACTTACATAAAATGAATAGTGAACCGAGTGGCGGATGCATTGAGTCAGAGACCATTCATATTTTCGGTGCTGCCTCTTCAGATGAATCTGCATGAAAAGATTCTAACTTTATAGTGTAATGATGACTGGTACAAAGAGGTCGAGGGTTTTATCGGACAAAACGCAATGATGGTACCATGATTTGAAGGATTTTCATTTGATAGCGATGAATTATTGAGGTTTAAAAATCAGATCTACGTATCACCGAACGATGAGTTGAGGATGTTGATCCTGAGCGAGGCTCATAGAGTAGTTTACATGGATCACCTAGGAGTCACGAAGATGAGGGTAGACCTTAAAGCCTTATTCTTCTGGAAGGGAATGAAGGCCGACATAGTCAACTATGTGGCCAGATGTCTAGAATGTCAACAGGTAAAGGCTGAACATAGACAACAAGCAGGATTACTACAACCATACGTTATTCCAGAATCAAAATGGGAGGTTATTTCGACATATTTTATTGTTGGATTTCCATTAATGGAAAGAAGACATGACTCAATTTTCGTAGTAGTAGACACTCTGATGAAGAGTGTTCACTTTATTCCTGTGCATACGATGTATCAGGCACCTGACATAGTTAGAGTTTTCATCAGTGAGATTGTGAGACTGCATGGCATGCCTAAGAGGATTATATCCAATCGAGGATCAGTGTTTACTGGACGATTTTGGATGACTTTCCAAGAGGCCTTGGGAACCCAAATTAACTTTAGTACTATGTATCATCCGAAGATTTATGGGTAGACCGAACAAATGAAACAAACCTTGGAGGACATCTTTCACATGTACGTGATGGACCAACAAAAGCGTTGGGAGTAATTCTTTCCACTAGTGTAGTTCACTTACAACAATAGTTACCAGAGCACCATTAAGATGGCACCTTTCGAGTTTCTTTACGGGCGACCGTGTCAGACGCCTTTGAGTTGGGATCAACTTTAGGATAGGGTCCTGGTGGGCCCAGAAGTGATCCAAGAAATGGAAGAGTAAATGCAATAATAAGACAAAGGATTAAAAAAGTGGAGGATCGATAGAAGAGTTGTGTTGATGTGCACTGTGTTGACCATAGTTACGAGGTCAACGATCGAGTCTTCTTGCGGGCTAAACTACATAAAAGTTTGATCACGTTTGGGAAGGGAGATAGAATCTCTTCTATGTTCATGGGACCTTTCGAGATTATGGAGAGAAAGGGGCCCACAGCCTATCGACTAGACTTGCCTGATTCTTTGAGGTGCATGCATGATGTTTTTCATGTATCTGTTTTGAGACATTATATTAGTGATCCTACACATGTTATTGACATGAGTTCCTTGCAGGTGACGGCTGAGGGGGCGCTCATGGCTGAGTCGATCTGCATTTTGGATCATTGTGTTTGACAGCTACGACGTCAAACAATAGAGCAGGTCAAGGTCCAGCAGGACAATTATAGTCCTCACTCGACGACTTGGGAGGACGCATATGATATGCGCCAGCAGTTTCCATTTTTGTTTGATAGATAGACATATGATACCGTGATACACTTTATTTCAGCATTTATACTGTGAAACTTCGGGATGAAGTTTAGACCAAGAGGTGCTGCATGTAACATCCCACTCTACCGCACTAAGAAAACTTATTCTTTGAGGACACTTTCTCGCAAGTGATCTGGATTACTATGCTATTAAAACTTTTGATTTTGATTATGAGGCGTTATCGGTTGATGGCATGTTGTTTTACTGCATTGACATAGACAAGTGTTATTGACTCAATTTACTGAGTGTGCTGGATTTTTGAACTCAAGGATGCAGAGGCATCAATGGAAGCCTTTGGACTCCATATCGAGTCAGGGAGTGTACCATTGGGGTTTGATTGTTGTACTGTGATATTAGTGCATCTGATTAGATGATATGATATGGATATGTTCTGACATGATTTGTTGATGATGCAGGCTGACGATAGCTTGCCGACCAAAATCACATGTGGAGTAAAGGGGTCACGAACGACTACTAGAGATGTTGAGGGAGAGGTCTGGACAACAACCCTACCACATCCTACTAGCACTCCCTCCGTGGATCGAACTGTAGGTTAACATTTACCTAGTTCGAGAGGACCCACGATGTCGTGAGGGCAAATTGCGATAGTCAGTCACGATGATTCTAAGGGGCACATAATAAGGCAGGGGCCTTATTCCTTAGAGGCCCTTAGTCTCCCACAAGTTCACTTGGTAAAGTATTAACTCCAGGGGTTATTGATGTCTACCAAGTCAGTCAAGAGGCGAGTGGCACCCTTGGAGCACGTAGTGCATCCTGAAGGGCAAGTCGCGCAAGGGAAACATATTAAGGTGAGTGCACCCTTGGAGAACCTAGTGTGTCCTAAAGGGCACATAACGTTGTTTATGATAGAGGAATGAACCTAAATGGCCTTAGGATGAATAACGTGTTAAGAAATTTAAAAAAAAAATTCCCTAATTAAATGTCGCCCTACAAGAAAATTTAAGGTTTAAGTCTAAACTATGCTAGTGGTAAAATTTTATCTCTCTATAAATAATAATAATAATAATAATAATAATAAAAACCACACAAATAATAATTATGAGCTTCGTTAAATCTTGTAACACTAAGGGAATAAGAAATTTAATTTATTCATTAAAAAAAATATATATGTTGGAATAAAATTTAAAAGAAAAAGGGGAATTAATGGTTTTATTATTTTGATAATTTTAAAATACTAATTAAATGAGAAAAGCGAAAAAGGGTTAATTTCCACACCAACCTTTTTGAGTTCTAATTAAAAAGGGGAAAGAGGGAAAATCTGAAAAATTAAGAAACTAGGAAAATCGGTAAACATAAAAAGGGAAAAAGGGGAACATAAGGGAAAAAGCAGAAAGTCAAAATTAGAAAAAGTATCTACCATTTAAGAGCTTTCTATTTAAACTGAACTAGCAATTTAATAATAGGGAAAGCCATTAAAACCTGTAAGAGAATTTGGGGACACCTAGGAGTGATTCTAGGAGTAACTCTAGGTGGGTGAGGGAAATAAAGATAATTAATTAATTAAAGAAATTAAATTATGGAGGAATGTAGGGGATGGGGGACACTTGTACGGAGAGTAATTTTTAGGAATTTATTTTAAAACTTTAATTAAATGAGATTTTAGGAAAGAAATGAAGTTTGAAACTCTATATAATGAAGGAAGTAGAAGGATGAAAGATCTTCTTCTATTTGCGTAATGTTACACTGCATAAATATCTACTTGAATGACTTGACTTGTGGGAGTTGGGATACCCAGCTCGGTGAGGAGTGGTAGCTCGGCCTTGCGAAGTGAGCTGGGAGCTAGTCGAAATCTCTGGATAATGAGTGTGTGGCCCCTTTTTAGCTCAGGGGGCTAAGGGGGAAAAAGAGTACCCCTAGCATTGGTTGGGAGGTACCATTGAAGTCTCGACGGTCGGCGAGCGGGAGTTGCACGAAGCGCGTAGGATGTCATTCGGAGTGGGTGATCAGGCAATGGTACACTCTCTTCATTTTGGTATGGTAGAATGTATTAGGACTTATGCTTGGATCTGCTTATTCAATGGTAAAGTAAAATGATGTTTTTTTAAAATTGGTGACTGAAACTTTCCTTAGCCTAGCTCGATGGTTGTTGACTCCCATGGCCTTCGTTTTACCGCATGTCTTGACCAACTTGTTGTGTTGATTGTGACCTTCGTGGTTGTTTAGCCTTCATCCCTAGCTCACCATTCCTCGCCTGAGTAGTCGGCCAAGAGCCTGATCTACGATCATCGCCTTAGCGTTAAAATACCTATGGATCTCAACGCCCTACTTTCCTGTGCGAGGATGATGAGCGAAGGATGAACCTGTTAGCCGACTACCCTTGATGTTTGTCCCTAGCTGATTGTTGATTTCCATCTGGCAACGAACTCTGCATGTGGATTATCTTGTGTTCTCGTTGGTTTTCTCTATGCCTTGACTGATAGAAACCTCGACAATCATTCCATGACCTTTCCCATTGGATCCTTGAGTTCTCTTAATATTGTCTGCATTGTATTGGGGTTATAGCATTAGAAGCACAAATTGATTTCTATTGTGCAAATTTTTCGGTATACTCGCAATAAAAAAAAAACGAACTCATTTCAGGTCTGCATTTTTATAATGGTATCTTGGAAATGAAAAACGTTTTTGTATTCCTGTCTGCATTGTATTGGTACTTTGGCAATGGGAAGAACGTTTTATTTTCTATCTGCATTTTATATTGGTGTCTGGGAGATGAAAAACGTTTTTGTATTCATGTTTGCATTGTATTGGTACTTTGGCAATCGGAAGAACGTTTGATTTCCTATCTGCATTTTATATTGGTGTACGGGAGATGAAAAACATTTTTGTATTCCTGTCTTCATTGTATTGGTACTATGGCAATGGGAAGAACGTTTGATTTCTTATCTGCATTTTATATTGGTGTCCGGGAGATGAAGAACATTTTTTGTATTCCTGTCTACATGGTATTGGTACTATGGAAATGGGAAGAATGTTTGATTTCCTGTCTGCATTTTTTATTGGTGTCTGGGAGATGAAAAACAATTTTTTTGTATTCCTGTCTGTGTGGCATTGGTATCCTGGCAATGGAAAACGAATTCATTTCCATGTCTACATTTTGCTAGTGTTTTTCCCTTTAAAATTATGTTGGCAACATGGAGTTCCTTCTAGTGCATTTTGGGCACATCATTCTGCATATTTTAATTATGGATAGCCATCAATGCCATTCTGGTGTATCCCTGTACATGTTTTTCCCTTTTAAAATGAGACTGTGATTGTTGATTAATTACCCACGATTTTTCCATTCAAAACGTGGCTGAGATTGTGGTTAAATGCTCACGAATTTCCATTCAAAATGTGACTGAGACCATTGTTTAATGCTCACGATTTTACCATTTAAAACGTGTCTGAGATCGTTGTTTAAATACTCACATTTTTCCATTCAAAATATGTCTGAGACCATTGTTTAATGCTCATGATTTTACCATTCAAAACATGTCTGATATTGTTGTTTAAATGCTCACGTTTTGTCATTCAAAACCTATCTGAGACCATTGTTTAATTCCCATGATTATTGCCTTTAAAAGTTGACTTATATTGTCCTTTAAATACCCACGATTTTTCATTTAAAATGTTGCTGGAGCTTGCCATAATTACCCACGATTTTTCCTTTAGAATGTTGCCAGAGCTTGCTGTAATTACCCATGATTTTTGCCTTTAGAATGTTGACCAAGCTTGTTGGAATGACCACAAATTTACCAGAACAATTGCTACAGTTAATTGGCTTGTTAATTGCAATGTTAAATGCTATATTAATTTCCTTACGAAATGACAGAACAATTGCTACAGCACTATGAATGGTCAACAGATTCCTACTTATTGATTAAATACCACAATGAGTTAAATGGTTAATAGTTATGTAAATTGCCTTGTTTTTGCACTATTAATTGTTATGTTAACCGTCATATAAATTGTCTCGCTACTATTATATTAATTGTTATGTTAATTAACATGATAATCGCCTTGTTAGTGCTATAATACTTGTTATGAAAATAGTCATGCAAACTACCCTGTTATTGATCTATTAATTGATTATGTTAATCATTATGTTAAATGCCTTGTTAACTGTTGTAATAAATTGTTATGTAATAGATATGTAATTACCTTGTTTATTTGCTACAACAATTTTATTAGTTGGTAGTTTCCTCCTCAATGATAATAAACAACTAGTGTGGTTAGTTCAGTCATTATATCTAGACTAATGTTGAGGTTTAATTGTTCATAAGTGCTATAGGTAGCATTCCACTTTAAGAATGTTAATGTTGTTATTCAAGTTTATGGTTAGTTGGATTTATAGATATATCCTAATTGGTAACCCAGACTCGCTAAATTTGAGTCGTAATTCATGTTAAGTTTGGTGGGTAACTCGTTGACTGATGGAATTTAGACTGGTTAATTGATCTATAGATAACGCCAATTTAAGTCATAGATAACAAACTTTTAGCATTTATTAATGGTTGTTGTTTAATATTAATTAATGTTTGTATGTGGTTTTGTAAACGTTCAATGTGATTGGTTTTGCTCACTGTAAGGGTTCTAGTTACTTGTGTAATTAATTTTGGGTTGTTAGGATGATTTTCCTTAGCTTAGTAGGATTGGTCTGCTTGTGTCGGGCAGGATGTAGAAACCTCCTTGTTCCTCACTACAATCTCCATCCCTGAGACCTTAAATGGCCAAATCGATGGTAACCTAGGCTTGGGAATTTCTTATGTGTCCTGGAGGTCCTAACCATTGTAGGGTAGGACGATTGGGTAGTCACTCTTATTTTTCGTCGGTTGAATGTCGTACATTGCTTCCAGGTGCTTGATGTGCTTTTATGTTAGGCTGTTATGTTGTTGTTGCGTGAGTTGCATGCGTTGTGTCGTCGTCGTGTTGCGATTTTGAGCATAATTTCATTATTACCTTCCTACACACACACAAAAAAAAATAAAATAAGGGTGCTTTTATCAGTTGTACATCGTAGGAATCATACCAGATGGGGATGTTACAAACAGTTTCTTTGCAAATGTGGTTCTTCCAAATCCCAGCAGTTAAATGGTTCTCTAGGACTATCTACAATATTCTTAAATCTCAAATTAATTGGTTTCTTCCCTCCTTGAACTTCTTGTGTCCTAGATGAATAATCATTTATTTGAAATCCTCTTGTCATATTTCGATTAGGATTTGGTTTGGACCCTTTCTTTCGTTGATTTAGATTATCTTGTTTTATGTCCTTCCATGCCTTAGAAGATTTATATCCCTATTTATATTGTTCATAACACATAACACATTCTATCCTTTCAAAACACTTTATTTGGTGATTTAGGATTATCAGATCCCATTCTATCTTTGTATGATTATGGTAGACAACTTAGCAATATCTGAATTTTGACTTTATCCTCTTTGATATAAGGTTCAAATATTAGTAGATCTAGGAACTTATTAATTAGATCGTCCATTGACATTTTCCCTATCCTCAATTCATAAAATCCCTTGGTCTTTCTTTCATAATAACTTTCTAACATGTATTGTTTCTTAAAATACATCTTAAACTTTGACCACTCCATTATTTACTCCTTTAATCCTTTTGCTAATTTCAAATCTTGCCACCAGATGATAACCTTCCCCTTTAAGTTATAAATGGCCATTCTAACTTTCATATTACTAGAATAGTTATAAATCTGAAAGTATTTTTTGATGTCTAGTAACTAGGCTTCATCCTCTTCACTTGTTTTTGACTCTCCATCAAATCTAGAGGGTTTTATCTTTTTGAATTCACATTCCATGTGGCCTGGCTATTTTATTTTCTTGGAAGAGGGTGTTTGTAATTATTCTCATGGTTGAGTGTTGCTTGAGGATCTATAATTTGAATTAGATTCTCTTTTTGATTTTTTAGATGACTAGTTGCTAGCTTCTTTGTTTACTTATGATTTCTTTGATTTACTCTTAACCATATTTTACAATAATATCTCAATGAACTCTTGTTTCCTTTCCAGTTTCTTCTTAATCTTCTCATATTCTTACTTAAAAGTCTTAAGCTCCACTATGAGGCTCCTCATAGTTTCCAGTACCTGAGAGGTTGAATTGTTCTCACCTTTTTGTTCAGGGTTTTGTTGGTTGACATTTCCTTCAGGGTTAATTTCTTCTTCATTCCGTGTCAACATACTATAGGGTTGGATATTATCCTGTCACTTTACAAGGAAATATTTATCGGGGTCAAAAATTAAGCATATATAATTCTATTTAGAGTTTTGTTTCTGACCATAAGGTCTAGTGTTGTCAACCTATGCTATGATACCATCTGAAATATACCTAACAAATCTACCAAATAATAAAAAAGGTATTCTAACAAACAAAGGAGAAAAAGGTTAGTTTACATTAAGAACCCATACTATACAAAAGTCCTAACATCACCAATACAACTTTCTATTTGTGTCTCAAGGTCCTTATGATTTTATCTAAAGTTGTCAATTGATTTTAAATTCTTATAATCCAAGCTATGTTCACAAGATATTTTCCCATGTTTTTAAATTACCGGTTTTTACACTCTAGACAAGGTATTTTCCTCTGTTTAGAAGTTACCAGTCTTACACTCTAGATAAGCATGTAATATTATTGATATATAATACTATTCCTATATAATATTATTGATATATAATACTATTCCTATATAAAATCATTCATTTGTAAAATTCCACATTCCAACTATTCCAACTAAGATTGTAGACATATGTCCTGGTGACATATTTAAGGTCCATCTAAAAACAACTTGTATAATCCTAGAGCCATTACACTAAGATCATTGACATATGTCATGAACTTATCTTAAGGCCAAGGTTTAAATGTATTAAAATGAACTCAAAATCTTCTTAGAGAAATTAAGGGTTTACCCCTTAAGGTTTACTTATCTGGGTATTAAATTTCAAAGGTAACATTAAGCATCACACTTATGATATGACATCGCCTCCATGAAATGAATGCACTTATCACTGTAGTTAATAGTTCATTTTACATAGTGCACTAATGCTAACATTTCAGTCTTACGAGTACTCTTCCCATTACTCGTCTTACTCGCTATCATGTGCTAGAGCCTCTTCCTGTTTGACACGTAGCCTGGACCACCTGCCAGGTACCTTGAACCATTAAACCTTTCACCATCAATCATGTTATTGGGTTTTGGAAGAGTTTTTGGTCCTTAGTGGGATATTTTTCCACTATCATTTGTTCTTCATTGGGGAGAGGCCTCAGCCCTCCTTTGTTTCACCTTAGTGAAAACCCTTTCCAAGACTGAGTGGTCGTCACCCGCTTGTCCCCTATTTTAAATTTACACTACTCATTCCTCTCTCATATATTGTAATATATCTTCCTTCATTATGGTTAAAATTCGAGATTTGCCTTGAGACTATTTCTACCCACGTCTGCAAGGAAGTTTGAAACTGGGCCCATTTGTTTACTTCTGGATATGGGTCACACATCTAATTTTTCTTGCAAGGTAAGGATAACGATACTAATCTAGTTTCTGAGCATGAAGACTGTTAGTGTAATGGCTTTTTTTATTTAAATTTACTACGGGACTTGATCCCTTTTACTGTGATTAATTGATTGTATTAGCTTTGTTTAATAAATTCACTCTTACTGTGCATATACTCTGCATATCATGTCTCCTTGATATGATTTATTTTGTTGGAAATTTAGGGTTTGATAATTATATCCTTAGAGATCAAAGCCCTGTTATTCCGGACATGACTTCAGTATATTAAAATATTTAACTCTCTGGTTATAGCAGGATTGTTACACGTATCTTTTCTTTTGGGTTACCATTTAACTGATTGGATTCACATTTTTCAATGAAATCTCTTTAATGTTTTATTCCAAGCATCTTTCAATTATTTTCCTTCTTATTGGGTTCATGTATCCAAGCTTACTACTGTTGTTCGACATGCCAAATTCTGACTTGACCCATGCATTAACCCTAACCATTTTTCCATGGTTTAGATGAAATAATATACTTTACGTTTACTCTTGTCCCATAAACTTATGCATAGGTCGCCTTTGTCCAATTGTTCTGTGTACAAATTTTTCTTTTAAAGGAAATAAGTCACCTATGTATAATTGTTATGTGTACAAACGTTTCTTTTAAGCTTGGCGTTCCACCCAGGTTTAACTTCTGGCAAATCAAGGAAGGTATTTTTATCTGTGTCAAATCCTACATGAACCTGTACCAAAGTATTTCGAATATTCTTCATTAAATTTTAAATCTGGACACAAGCAATAATTTAGCATATAATTTATAAAAGGTAGAAAAGCTTAACGAGTCTAATTTTGTGTTCTGTCGGAAGGTATATAACCAATTTCACCTGACCCTCTCGAATTGATTATTTTTTTATAGGACTATGGCATTTAATCCAACCATTTTTAAAGTACGAGAATGCTATAGAGCATCGTCTCACAGTTCACATTTCAACGATTTCTCCTTCAAAGTTTACAAGAATCAATTCTTTATTCGTTAGCGTCATGTGCTAAGAATTTTTCTGATATGTTATTCTTTTACAGTTTAATAATTTGTTGATTATTGTTGTACATCCACAGTTTAATATCTCGTCGATTATTACTATTTCATTTTTCTTGATTATTAATAACATTTAGTAATTTGTTATTTTATATCGATCTAAAATTAATGATGGGCCTCTTGTATGCGAGGACCCATCAAGTTGGATGCGTCACACTCTCCCTTCCTCTGGAGATGATTCGCGACTGTGACTATTCACACCTGGAGAGGCCATACTCGTAGGTATAAGTGGGCCTTCTCATCTTAAATAAAAATATTATTTTCTTCATTAAATATTACAAGGACTTAGTAGAATTATGTACACATTCTTATTAAATTATCGTATGACTTATAAAATATTATAAATTTCTCTATAGGTTGTAATATTCGCAAATCAATTTGATTTGGATAGGAACTGGAAAGGTAATCCATTTCCTTTCCTCGACTTCCAGGGAGGTGATCACATAAAATTGTCTTCCTTGTAATTTTTACTAGGAATATTAACGTAGAAGGAAATCTACCGTTGAATATATAGTTTGTAGATGAGAAAACAATTTGTTTCAGTTTATTTAAATCAGCATGACACTTTATTAGACTTGGGAACAACTCGTTGAATTGTAATAATACATGATATTTTTAATGTGATTTTTTCCACAATTTGAGAAATTGTTATCCATCTCATGGTTGCTTTGGAAATTATATTTGCACACTAAAACAAATATGTAAAAAATTGGAAATCATATATATATAACTTAGATATCATATAAATATTTAATTCACACAACAACTCTTATATGGTTATCTTATTCAGATCTATCTCTCTCATAATGATTAACATATTATAGTACATTTTTTTGTAAGTTCTCATGCTATAATTATCATGATATCCTTAACTACTCAACAACAAAGTAATATTCTATAACTTTTATTGTTACTTTACTATTCCAAATATACAGTAGCAAATGCATATTCTAATATTTCCAAGAAAAATAATAACATGAATATATAAATGCATATATAAATGGAACTTGGGAAACAAAAGGAACATCAGAGTTCCACCCAATCGTAGAGAAGATCAACCAACTTTACTTGATCCACTCACCCCCAATCCTCATCATGAATCCATAAAGGATGAAAAGAGAAGCCTTCCTATTAGCAACTCTTTGTATTTATGCAGTTGCCTAACACTTTAGTGCTCACACAACAACTCCTCATTTTTTTTGTTTAGAAAACAATTATTACAATGGTTCTCCCTCAGTTCCACATGCTAAGAAGAGACCTTCCTCCTCACACTTGTGCATTTATTAGTTTTCCTAGGTCTTAGTCCTTTTCCCAATTCTCTTTTTCCTCTTGGGAATTTTTGTAACTTGGAAATCCTTGATTTTCATGGTGTGTCAATCATCCCTATTGACTTTCGACACATGTCCTTTTATGCCCAGGGTTGGCTTCATCTTGTTCCCCATTCATGGATTCATAATCATTTCATTTTAACTTGTTTGTTCCTTCTGTTCCCTCCTTTATTAATTAAATAAAATCACGTCTCTTACATCTGTCTAGTAAATTAGGACACTTTGCACAATAATTAAATTAATAACAATCAAATTTTCCTACAAATTCTAATTTGGAATTTTCCAATTAAGGAAATTTATTAACATGCCAAATACTTTATTTGAGGGGTATTACATACATTTTTTGTAAGAATATTTTAATATTTTATTAATAATTGTGTTATCAAGATTGATTTCATGTTACTCATTATTTTTTATGGTTATTGACTTTATGATTCATTTTCTAGATTATTTTAACTAGGACTCCTCGAGTGATATGATGTAGGATGAATGATTTTCTCTTCAACTCCTTTTTATTAGGAAAAAAGGTTTCCACACATTGAAGAGTAGACTAGTTTATATACAAGTGCTACATGACAACTTGGTCCCTGCTAAGCAATGAACTATGTTTCCATGCTGGACCTCATTGGCTTTGTTAATATATCAATTTGGAAACATCCAATCATTCATTTTATTTTGTTAAAGGGAACATGGCCACAAAACTATGGTGTTGTCTTCAACTCCTTTTTATTAGGAAAAAAGGTGTCCACACATTGAAGAGTAGACTAGTTTTTATACAAGTGGTACATAACAACATGGTCCATACCATGCATTGAACTATGTTTCCTCGCTGGACCTCATTATCTTTGTTAAGATATCAATTTGGACACATCAATCATTCATTTTCTTTTGTTAAAGGGCTCGTGGCCACAAAACTATGATGTTAAAACATGGACTGAATACTCATTTACCTTTACATATTATGACCGGAAAGGACCATTTGTTTGTGCTTTAAACTATGGAAATTTGAAAAATGATGGTAAATTAAAATGGAAGACGTGAAAGAGGAATGCATGTGTAAACAAGGCTACTATGCAACAATACTTGTCATTGTTGCAAGAAACATAAGTAAAGCCTAGATTTTTCATATTGATTATGGGCTGAAAATTGTGGTAATGGTAGGTTTGAGTTATTGTATTGTTAGCTACCAAGAATGGCAGGTTCCAAAGTTAGGAAAGAAATATGTAATTGAAAATTTCATTTACACTTATAAGTCTTAAATACATGATACAATAAGACGATATATTTTTCAATTTGATAATAAAATAAAATTTGAAATAATATAAAGTAGAGAAGAGATGTTCATACTGTAAGAATTAATAAAAAAATGGTTTGGGGACTCACTTGATTGAGACTCACTTGATTGCATCAAACACAACATTATGCATGAGTGGATTTATTAATGGAAGGAAATGTGTTCAAAATACCTAAATTAAAAGTTAATTATAACTAGACATAAACACCACTTCCGTATAGCTAAGGCATATGAGTTTGTCACATCTTTGAATCACAATAAACATGTCAAAATTGATACCTAGTAGTAGGACCTTAGCCTCAAATTACCTTTATTTCTATGTTCTACACATGTAATGAATCAACAATGATCCTGTAAATCAACATTGTGTAACAAAAGTGAAGATCCATCCATTCAATTTCATGAGGAGAAAATTCAATTTTTTTAGTGTTAACTAGTGTTTGCGTGTTTCAGTTTTAGTAGATCTCTAGTTTTAGTGAATTTCCAAAGTTGGCTTCCAAAGTTATCTATACCTCCAATTCTAGTGGCATCTAATTGGTCCTTTAAACCTTTCATTAATAAGAAGAAATGCATTTCCCCGATGGGTCGGTTGAGCATTGAGGCTCGTGGCTTAACATACATTGGAATTTGATGGTAGATCGGGACTGGTGACCTGACCCAGGACATTCAGGAAGGACCTTTTCACTTTCAGGAACCAATACTTCCACGCCTTCTGGACCCAATACCCATAGCTCATTTTGTTGGGGGTGAGGCAGGAAGATGGACAACACCCATTGTTGAGACATACATTGGAATTTGATGGTAGATCGGGACTGGTGACCTGACCTACAAATAGAGTGAAACAAACCATCATATGAACCCTGCTAACTATTTTCCATTTAATAACACACTACTTTGAGCGAGGAACAAGCTAAGGAAATTGTAGAAGTACTCTTCAAAAATTGTTCTTAGATTTAATTTTGAGTGGATGAGAAAAACATATGCTTACATGAGTGTTGAAGTCCAACAAGCATGTGAATCATATGAAGTGTATGGATAGATAAATAACCCCATATAGAAGCAAAGAGACCAAGGTCTTTAACATTTAAAAATTTACAACCTAATAAGAAAACTAGCCCAACAAGTATAGTTAAAATTTTACAAAACTATCACGTTTCTATTAACCTCTCTAAGTTTTAACAAATTATTACCCAAGAGAACAATGCAAAATCAATGCCTCTTATTCATACATTTTTACGTACTTGATTATAAAACCAAAGTGATAATCAGTCATAGCTATTCAACCCAAATATATGTAGCATCGTGCATATTTCTTGGATTTTACAAGTTGTATCATTTATCTTGTGCAAGGTAGCCTAAACTTTTTTACAAACTGCTAGATTTTGTGAAAAAGTTCAACTAATGGAAGTAGAAATGTAACAACAAAATTATACTCACAAATTTATGGTGGTCAATGAACTCTTCATAGTTGAATCTTAAGACACTCTTTGTCTCTTTACAACATGATTTTCATGGCAACAATATATATTTTTGGCACCGTAGTAATTCATTAACCATACAACATGATGACCCACATATACACACTGAACAATATGATGCATAGTATAAATAACCGATATAGTCAATACCCCTCAATTTTGGGGTTTCAATATCACTACTACAAATTCTTTCGATATTCTCTAGTTGTTGACACCCAGATCCATATGCCAGCAATGTTAGAGTAGATATTTATTATCACAAAAATAATTTAGATATTCCCAAACATGAATGGATTTATTTTCAATCATTTTGTGTGTTCTTAGTGGAGCCTGAATAATTCAATAACTACAAAAAATAATGAATATAGAAAAATAGAAGAATCCATATGTCGAGTACACAAAGAAATTTGAACTCGATAAAAACCTCTTGGGGTAGAAAAACTCATGAGTATATTAAAACCAAGACACAACACATTATACTTTGTTCTTACTTTATTGGTGGATCTCGTCAGATAGTACTCGTCACTGTCTATGCAACAACTACTGTCTCCATCATTTTTTTCCAAGTTCCTTCTCTTTTAAGATAGCTTGGCCATTAGGATTTTACTTTTCTTGGATGTTATGGATACAAGGTCTAGTGGAAACACTCCCATTTTTTCCCTACTCTTTTATTCTTACCCGTTTCTTCTATTTACGGATCACATTAAGAATAGTCAATAAACAGCCTGTTTCCTAGATGATGATGAAAATCTATTATAGTATGGCCATTTATATTTAATCTCCAATGACAAAAACACCAGTCCCTTGAAGAAAAATACTAAAGGGTATTTTATTTTCACCCATTCCTCTCTATATTGTTCACTCACACTCCATAATCATAATTGGTAAGAGGAAAATGAGGATTTCTCGAGCCATGATGACGATTTGGTTGCCTAATAAGTGTGAAGTTATGTTTTAGACCTCCACTTATGTAGCTCAAAATTAAAATTTAACAATGATACTTCTTGAGATCATATTTCTTGCACCTGATAACTATATAAATATCAGTACTAATTTAGATCTTTTTTAATGCATCAGGCACCCAAGAAACAAACAAATCACAAAAATATTATGGATCTCCTTATGGATGGATCACAAACTTTATCGCTTATTTTTTTATGACAAAAATTATTCAAAAAAGGCAACAATGAAATGAAGCAACATAACCTCAAATGACAACAATTACCCAAAAAAGGAAACAAAGAAATGAGCCAGTATAACCTCGCGAATCCACATATGTATATGTCGATACACCCAAGAGGTAAGAAGTAAACCCATACATATATGATAAACCCCATATACATATATTATAAGCCCCATATAGACAGACCATTCAATCAAACATAAGAAAAATAAAACTGATGCAGGAGCATCGTCAACCAAAGCCACATGGGATGACAACACAATGCTTAGCGCGCCTTTTGAGTAAAATTTTAAATTTTGAAAGACGACGTATCCCAGAGAAATTTTGAATAAAATATCAATAAGAGAAGCTAACGGGAGGAGGTTGAACGATCACGTCAAAACCAGAAGAGATCATATCTTCCTTTAGTTATTTGATTTTGGCATGGATATAAAGATTCACTTTAAAGTTTCTATCACAAACGTTTATGTAATAGGACTTAAGTAGTTGTAGAATTTAATTTCGATCAGGTAGGTAGTTGGAGGAAACCCAAGAGGACCTCTTGTATAAGTAGGTGCATTGTATACCTGAATAATTTTAGTTGTAGATGAGTAGGGGATAGTTGTTACTGAATGTAAGTTATTTTTATCATGATGTATCCATTTACATTTGAAGGAATATAACAGAGGGATATTAACCCGCATGGTGTTTCTACTTCTTACAGTTTCCCTGCTATTTTTTGTTTTCATGAATGAATGAGTTGTGCCATTGAACATATGAAACTATGAAGTTTTTGGATAAGTTTCGATTGTTTTTCTTCATTGAGCTCATGCAAGGTGTGCATACATGTAATGATCCTCACCGTTACGCTGACAAACCTCTTAAACTAGTGCAAATTTTTTTTTTTGTGTGTGTGCATGTGTACAAGGGTAACAAGACATTATGACGTGCCACCATATGATGACGCATCATGATGCATGCAATTGCGATATCAACATAAATATCTAAGACACACATCAACATCTTTTAGTAAGGAGAAACAATCAACCGACCCAATAAAAGACTGACTGCCCATCCATCCTACCTTGCAATGGCTAGGCCCTCCAAGACACATAAGGAACGCTCAAGCCCAGGGTCCCATTGACTTTAACCATTTAAGGTCTCAGGGCTGGCGACTATTCTGAGGAACATGGAGGTGTCTACCTCCCGCCCGACACAATAATACCAAGCCTACTAAGCCAATGATAAAGACACAACCATCAAATCTCAGTCAACAAGGTTATCTTTATTAAGGCAAACCGCGACAGTGAATTATTAATAACTCGTTAAATTACTCATTACAGTAGTGCATGGGAGGTGTACCTTAAATCAAATTCAAGACTATGACCATTTATACAACGAGCAGGGTAATTGACAAAGTCTAATCCAACCTCCATTACGAGCCCATCTTCGCATGTCCCAATTGCAGAAGGGCATCAAGGCATAATCTAATCAAGTTGTAATGGACATTAACAAACATGTTCGACATTAAGACTATTCGTTGGTGGTTAAGGGTAATGTCTTTGGCATTAATACTTGCTCGTTTTAGCTTTGCGCATAAAATCATTACCGTAAAATAATAACAACCATACATTTATATCACAATATCCTGGCCATAATTTACAATTTCCATATCTCTTTTATCTAATAACCACAACTGCAATAACCCTTACCGTAATCGATAACCACTTTACATTTTATGTTACAAAAATCTTGCAAATAAGTTACAATTACCAACATTTCATTTATGGTCAAAAACAATAAAACTGCAATATCCTTCACCATACATGATAACCACCTTACCCTTTTTATTACTAAACCCTTCTAATAAATTACAATTACATACATTTTACATGTTTCAACCATATAATTTCAATAACCTTACAGGATAAAAACAGTGCAATTACGTAATGAGGAGCTCACATTTCATAAGTTATCAATGCTAACATAGCCTTCTTCATATTGCAAGAACCTTACATCTTATATGTTATCAATCACCATGAATTTACAAGAACATTACTTTGATCATAATCATAACATCACCTTCTATATTACAATAACATTTCAATTAAATAAAAAAGATTGTACATTATATTAATATTTCAATTAATAACAAAGATTTTACATTTATATTATAATAATATTTCAATGGAAATAACAAGGACTTCACATTGTATTGCTATTAATAACAATTTCAACTACCATAACAAGACCAGAAATAATCTTATCGTTACCTTGTATTAAATACCATTGCAATTTAAAAATAACCAAGACCCTACCCTTACATAATGTAAAAACAGTATTTTAGTCACCCGACATATGCGCCTTAATAACACTGTTGAAGTTCTCATATGGAAATTAAAACTCGTAGCTGAGAGCGCCTGCTAGAGACCGAGCGGGCCCTGATGCACGCAGGCTCGAAATTAGTTAGGGTTTAAACGTTGGTAATAAAATATAATCAACAATCTAGGAATTCACACTGTTCCAAAATATAATCACTGCCAGAGTTAAAAATGTTGGTTAGAGAAGGTAAAAGCGTTGTACGTAAGGGGATCAACACTGGAATAGTCGGACGCATAGGAGAACGGGTTCTGTCCCATGACACTAGACGCATAGGTGGGCAGGTGCTAAAGGTTAAGGTACATGACACCAAATAAAACACAGAGGTTAAGGCCACAACAAAGGGTAGAACGCTACTGCTATTAGAAAATGAGGTAAGGGAAGACGTTGTCAAGGGCAGAAGGAATGGCTACAGGGTCAACCTAATTTTCCATCGACTGGAGTGGTTGAAACGCACGGGTTTCTTTCCCCAGTATGAAGATAACACCAACACCATCGCAGAGACATGTATTATCAAACTCAGCGATTTAGTGGTCCAAGGATCGGGTGGGTATTCCTCCCCGATTCGCACAAGAACACAACACATAGCAAGGGAAAAAAAAGGGGCGAGATCTGTGAGGGTAACCTCCCCCAACTCACCGAGGAAACACAACGCAAACAGAGATATGATGGTAATTTCGTGCAAGCATCCTTCCTCAAAAAGCACAGGAAACTAACCCCCAAATGCATAAATAAACACCAGAAACTCAGCGAAAAAAAACAACACAAAAGGGAGAGGTTATGGTTGGAACCTGTGGGCTTCCTCCAGTGGAATATAACATGAAAACATAGAGCATTATATCAGTAAAAATGCAGTGATGTCCAAACAGAAACGCAGAAAATTTTCTAACAGCAAACGCGAAGATAAAAACGCCCAACAACTCAATGAATTACACACCAAAAATTTACAGAGAAATGTGTGAACCCATGTCGGTAATCTTCGCAAATCCATAGAGGAATACCAATAGAAAGGGTGCAGAGATGGTTGTTGAAACGAGTGGGATTACTCCATGGAAAGGCATGGAAGTGCTAACATAAAAATGCAGACCCAACAAAGGTAAGGCACAGTTGTAGATCACACAGAACCAAGGATGCTCGGCAACGTCGAGTCATAAAATCTCATTTAACAAATACTGATAAGCAACAGCCGAGTAGGAAGAATTATTTCATACGCATAATCACAATTACAATCGCCGAAGAACAGAAAGGAAACCCAATCAATCTGACGGAAACCCATGCGGATTGAGCCAAGTAGTTTTCATCTTTTACAGTAAAGGACACCAATAGAAATTGCAGCCAAAAGTAAGAGAATGCTAGAGCCAAGGATAACTCATCGAAGGAATTCTAGGGGTTATAACAGTCTAGGCGCAGATAACAAAATCAAGGAAGCGGGATGATCCAATTTCAACACATCATTCGTCATCATTAAGATTTATATATATAAAAAAAAAATTTAAACAATTTTTTTTTTCTTTTATTCTTAAACAAACAATTGCGTTTGCGTACCTGTGACCAACGGTGAATGACCCGAAGACGGTATCCCATTCTTGTGCTCCATGCCGCTCCTTCTCATCAACCGTCAAGACCTCACCAGTACCTCCCAGCCAATCGCTAGGGGTACTCTGCTTCCCCCTTAGCCCTCTGAGCCGCAAAGGGGCCACACACTATCCAGATGGTATGTCTAGCTTCCCAGCTCACCTCGAAAGGCCGAGCTACCACTCCTATCCAAGCTGGAAAATCCCAACTCTCCACAAGTAATCATTCAAGTCACAATTAGGGTAGTGTAACGTTACACTAACAGTCGATCCCCTTCTTCCTCATCTTCCCTTTATTTTATAGATTTTTTAGAACCTCCAACTTTCCCTAAATCACATTTAAATTAATTTTTAATAAAAATATTATAAATATTCTCCTTCGCACAAGTGTCGTCCATCACCCTCTTTTCTCCAATAATTATTTTCTTTAAATTTATTAATTCTCTCAATTCTCTTACCCACCTAGAGTTGCTCCTAAATTTACTCCTAGGTGTTCCTAGATTCCCGTTCAGGTTTATTTACTTTTCCTAAAATGAAGTTGTTAATTTAGTTCATTTTAGAAGGTTCTTAATTGCAGATTCCTTACTATGTTGACCTCGCTTTTTACCATAATTTCCCCTCTTTCCCTTATTATGTTTCCCCCTATTCCTTAGTTTCCTAATTTTTATTATTCCCTGCTTTCCCCTTTTTATTAGAGCCACAATGGCAGTTGTGCCATTCAATTTATTAATTTAATATCTTTTTATACAAGTTAAGNTACCATAATTTCCCCTCTTTCCCTTATTATGTTTCCCCCTATTCCTTAGTTTCCTAATTTTTATTATTCCCTTCTTTCCCCTTTTTATTAGAGCCACCATGGCAGTTGCACCATTCAATCTTTTCATTTTATTATTAATTTAATATCTTTTTATACTTTCATAAGTGAAGAATTAATTTATTCCTTGTAATTTTTAAATTCACTAGTTTTAATTAAATTCTTACTCTCTTCATTTTACTCCAATTTTTTTATGAAGACTAAGACTATTTCTTAAGTGGGTTTTAGTTTAAATTTTTATTTTTATTTTTATAGGGTCTTAAGGTTAGACAAAAATTTTATCCTAGAGAAGTTTTAGACTTAGGACTTAGAGTCTAAATTGGGCGACATTTAATTAGGGAAGTTGATTAAGAATTTCTTAAGGTGTTAAATGTCTTAGGGCCATATAGGTTTTTTCCTTCATCAACATCAATGCGACGTGCCCTTCAGGATGCACCACGTGCTCCAAGGGTGCCACTCGCCTTGTTAGTTTATTTTGCATGACATGCCCTTCAAGATGCACCACATGCTCCAAGGGTGCCATTCGCCTCTTGTGTTTCTTTTGTGCGACGTGCCCTTTAGGATGCACCACGTGCTCCAAGGGTGCCACTCGTCAACTTGACTGATTGGTAGACATCAATAACCCCTAGAGTCAACACTCCGCCAGGTGAACTTGTGGGAGACTAAGGGCTCTAAGGAATAAGGCCCCCACCTTATTGCGCGCCCCTTAGAATTATCGTGAGCGACTGTCGCAGTCTGCCCTCACAGCATCGTGGATCCTCTTGAAATAGGTAATCGTTAACCTACAGTTCTAGCCACGACGGGAGTGCTAGTAGGCTGTTGCAGGGCTATTGTCCACATCTCTCCCTCAACCTTTCTGGAAATCGTGTGTGGCCCCTTTACTCCATATGTGAGTCTGGTCGGAAAACTATCGTCAGCCTGCATCATCAACAATCGTATCAGAACATGTCCACATCATATCATCAAATCAAATATACTAAAATCATAGTAAACAATCAACCCCAAAGCACACTTCCTAACTCGATCCAGAGTCCAAGGGGTCTCATCGATGCCTCTACATCCTCAAGGTAAAAAACCCTGCACACTCAGTAAAACCAAGTCAATATCACCTGTCCATGTCGAAGCAGTAAAACATCATGTCATCTATCATATCACATCATAATCAAGGATAAATGTTTTCTTATCATAAAAATCCAAATCACTTGCGAGCAAGTTTCCTCAAAGAATAAGTTTTCTCAGTGCACCAGAGTGGGATGTTACAATACATTCTGTAAGGAGTGTGTCGACAGAGTCTGTTTTGACTCAGAATCTCAGAAGAGATAGCGTGAAACTTCTAGTGGAAAGAGTGCAAAGGGACCGCTATAAGGTGTGCATAGTCACCCACAAGAAGGTAAGTCTTGTGTGGGAATATGTTACAAGGAGTGCAGAGATTGAAAGTTGACTAAGTGTCAGAGTAAGCCCTCTAAGGATTCAAAGGGTCTGAGAGATAAATATAAAGAGAGATAGCGGGGATAAATATTCAAAGGGTGTGAAGCTTTGAATGTTTCACGAGTCATCGACTAAGATCCGTCCAGGAGGGAGTGGGATCATTCCAGATCGTTGGATTTGGGAAAGTGCACGTCTTTGCATGCACATAAGAACAAGAATTCACTGAAGTCTCGAAGATTTCAGGGACCGTCCTTCATCCATAGGGATAGGTCGCGTAAGATCAAAAACTCTGGAGAAAAATCACTTCGGAAGTTTTGTGGACAAGGAGAAAGAAAAATCGCCAAAGAGTCGAAGGCCTACTAGATCTAGGTTGTTGGTTTCCAGGAGATACGTGTTGAAAGAATTGAGAATTCAAGAAAATTCACTTCAGAGGATTCCAAGTGTGGAGTCTATATCTAGTATTTTGAATTATTTGTTTTGATTATTGTCTAATTTTGATTTTGTTTTCATTGACTCAGGTGAACAAGAGATTGATGTGCTATGATTAAGGGAATGAGTCATAGTTTGATCATACAATGGACTTTAAATTTTCATTTTGTTGAAAAACAATGTTTATTAATGTAATTGTTTTGGATAAAAATACTTATACAAAATTATATTTTTGTTATTTTATTTTAGTAAAAGATTATTTTAAAAGATTTGTCTCTATCTTGCATGATAGGAGGAACAGATCAAAAAAAAAATTAAATAGCACTTCTTTCCCAATGATAGGGGAAATTCCTCCTAGACCATATGATGGACATATTTTTTTTTAAACTATATGGGAAAACAATTTACTCTTTGGCTTTCATATTATGTAGACTGTGCAGTGTTTTTCATTGTTTTCTCATGTAATTTTTAAATGTGAAATTTTATCTGTATTGAACTAGCTTTAGTCTGTTCTGCATATAATCTTTTATGTCATGTTTTTCTTTATGTAGTTCATTATATTTTGGTTCAGTTGATATATGTGACTGATCATCTATTCAACTATTTTGAGTTTACATCTAATGCTAGGTAGTTGGTAACACCATTACTGAGAATTGTAATTTCTTTCATTTTCAGTTATTGGACATTCTAAAGTCACATGATATATAATCATTTGTCTTTCTGTCATCATAAACTCATTCTGGAATATGAAAGACTTCTTTGAGTTTCTTCAGGAAGTACTATGCTTGTTTTTTTCATAGGTTTACACTTGACACAGGTTAAGAGGATCCCATACAAATCCATAGATATGAAACTAGATTAGTATTGTTGATCAATGAGAGGTTAGTTAGTTTATTATTTATTTAATTTGTTGATTTGTGAATGAATAGTGATTGCATCATTTAAACGTTAATTTGCTTTGTCTATATTCGTTATATCATTTACAATCTTATTCATCCATTCTTTATTAGCTTGGTAGTTAGAGTACTAGGATAATTTTGTTTATTTTTAATCTTTCTTAGATCCATTATTTTAAAACAATTATTTTTTCAAGGCTTTGCTTAAACCTTGTAAATTGTATATAACCATTGTACATAAACAATGTTAGTTAATCATTTGTAATTAAAGTGTCGATTGTTAGAGTTGAACCTTTAGTTAGTTCACATCTGTTAGTTGTTTTAGGATATTAGTTGGCTAAAAGAGCCATAAAACCCATCAGTGTAGATTATACCAAACGTCTTGGGTTAAATAGACAACCCCAGTTCGGATCTTCCCTTCCCGTTGATGGTGTCTCATAAATGCCCGTCAACAAATGGCGCTAAAAGGACAGCTTAAAATTCATTGATGGAATGAGGAGGTCGTAGGACTCCCACAAACAATCGTTCTTTTGTCATAACACATAGTCGCTCAGATCCTAACGTTACACTTGACACAACTACTACCTCTGAAACTACTCATGATATTCTCGTCGAACGAGTGACACCAGCTCCTCAATGGATCGATGTACAAGAAATTATTCACAAGTCGATTCTAAGAGATCAAAGTGCCTTATCCTAAATCATACAACCTAGTGGACAACTTAATAAACCCCTTGATTTCACCTATCTGCAAGAAAAGCCTCAAGACACTGGTATGCCTAAAAATCAATTAGGTGGTAATATCACTGATGCTTATGAAGAACTACTCATTGGTATTGGGGTTTTGGTATCCAACCATCCCCACATGGTTCTTATCCACCCTCTTCAAGAGAGGAATCCTCGCACAAAGGAAATTCTTTGACTGAACAATCTCAATCTTCAACTCCACCAACTCCCATGGAAAACAAAAATAATACCGCTAGACCTTGGCTCGATCAAGATGTTGTCATAGTACCTGGACCCCAACACATGTTTCCCAGACATATAGAAAAGTGGTTGCCCAAATTCAACCCTTATTCGAGGCAATCAGCTGAAGATCACATCAAGAAATTTATGTTAGTTGTTAGGCTCCGGAGTGTTGAGAATGAGGATGTCGTGTGCAGGTTATTACCCTACACTTTTGAGGGGAATTACTCCACCTATTATTTTGTGAAACAATCTCAAACTATTGTCTCTTGGCACAAGTTTGAAACCTTCTTTCTGGAACAATTTGGAGATGATAAATCTCTAGAAGTCCTCGTAATGGAACTCTCTAGTCTGGAAATGAACCCTAAATAAAAAGTTAAGGAATTCAACCAGAGATTCCTAACATTAAAAAATAAAATCATTGTAGATTTGATGCATGTATAAAACTTGACTGTTGCATACTATAATAAGGCCCTGCATAACAATATAGTCGTATGGGTTAAAAGGTCGAAAAAGAACACATTATTAGAAGCCTTTGAGGAGGCAGTCCTTATTGAGAAGGACATTCTATGCTTAAAATATTTTTTGAATAGTGAGGCTGAAACAACTTCATCTTCTAAAAAGAAAATATAAATTCTCAGTAGACATCCTCAAAATAAAAATCAACAAGAGACATTAGACTTGGAAAATTTGTAGAAATCTTTCCATAAATTATCCAATAAGGTCATAGACTTAAAAAGATCCTTTGAGGAGGCATCTACAAGTAAAGGAGGTTTTAGACTACCTTTCAGGAAAACTTTTCCTCCAAACTTGCCAAACTCGATCACAAAAGGTCTAAACTTTGAAGGACTACAATACGCTTTGCAAATGATATTGGAAGCACGTGATAACTTTGTTTTTGCATCTCCTGAAAATCAAGATGATATGAGTGAAAAAGAAACACCTAATGACGAGGATTCATCTCTTCCCATTTTCGGTCATTTTTCGGACAACATCTTTCAAGAAAATTTTGAAACTGTCCATCCGTATAACACTCGAAGTAAATAACAAAACAAGCTTTCACCCAAAACAAGTAGGAATGTTGTTTCAAAACAACCAAAGAAAATTGAAACTAGACAAAACCTTGTTGCCCCAGTTTCAGAATATGATTTGGTTGAATATATTAAAAAATGAAGGGAAAATATATCGGTTTTGGAATTACTTAAATTTCCTCTTATCCTACAGAAAATGCTCTAAAGTATTGTTGAAAATAATAAAAATAATGACTCTATGAACAAGAAATCAACAGAAAGTGACCCAAATAAAACTAAACATGTCCCCAGTAAAAAATTATTTGAAAATCATGATAAAAGGGACATATAAGAAAAAAATGTAGGAAACTTAGATAAAACTATTTCAGGTTCAACCATAAAAAAACAACATAATTATGTTGTCTCTTCATGAAAAAATGTGCCTCATTTTTTATTAACTTTCAAAATTTTCAATAGAATTGTACATAACTGTATGGTTGATTCTGGCACCTCATCAAATGTAATTCCTCTATATGTGTCTCTAAAAATTAACGATGAAGTTAAAACTTTTGATTTAAGGATCATTCAGTTAGATGGAACTAATGTCAAGGTCATTGGTGAACTTAAAAATATGTTGATAAGGTTGTCATGCAACATAAAGGTCCCCACGTAATTGATATAATTGTTGTTGACATTCCAGAAGATAATGGTTTATTTTTAGGTAGAGATTGGTCAGAACAATTACATGGCTATTTTTCTACGGATTGGTCTCATTAGTGGCTTCCAGAAAATGGACATCATAACAAGATCAGAATAAATAGAGAATGATACCTCAAGTACACTGTTACAAATTTAAGTGATCCTAATGAGCCTTTTACTACTGCTATAAATTTGATTGAAACACAGAGAATGAATACCTTTTTTGGAAATTTCATGACTGAAATATCCTCCATCACCAACCCTGAATAACAGTCTTAAATATTAGCCTATAATCAGATCGAAACTATGGCAAGTACATTGAACATTGTTGATGATGAAGAAATCTGGTTCTTATACTTTGACGGATCTAAATCCCAGGAAGGGGAAGATATTGGTTGTGTACTAATCGATCCCAAAGGTAATAAAACATTTATTGCTTGTCGATTGGAATTTGAATGTACTAACAATAAAAATGAATATCAAGAACTTTTGTGG
>SNQJ01S0016958.1:89122-120801 GCA_010110895.2 Picea sitchensis
GAATCCATCTTAGTATCCAACTTAGCTTCCATTGAATCCATCTTATTTTGTAGTTCATTTATGTCCCTATGCATTTCTTCACCTTCATCAAGAGTCCAAGTAGGATTTTTTGGAGGCTTATTTGGTGTAGAAGTTCCCTTTTTCGGTGGAATGTTGGCCAAGTATTACTTTTGGACCTTGATTTTGAGGTGGTTTTTCTAGACAATATTTCCTCTGTTGTATCTCTCAAGTTTCTGCCCTTCTGATTATGAAACTTTATTTTATATATTTCCCTAATATTTATTCTCTACAATGCCATAGGTCTGATCAAAATTGGATGTGTCAAGTGAAATTTATGGTAACTTCCCCACAACTTGCCGATTTTTGGCCTTTCCAAGAGATATCACTTGTATAGTGTGCCCCACATAGAATAATTGATATAAAATTATGAAAATCGCACCAGAAATACTACAGACTGTCCACGATCCAATGCAACTAGTCCCATGCAATTGGGATACTCTAAGAAGAAGTTATGATTGTTTTAACTGGAACACCTTCTTGAGACTAGTCAATAGGACTAGTCAGATACCCTATCTTACACAGGGTGTATCTACAAATTTAAGATGACCTAGAAGATGAACGTTTTACCATAGATACCTTAATAATTTCTGTAAATATCCTCTGGATCTAAGGGTCTGAAACATTACATAATTTTTTTTATAGAGAAAATTCCGCAATGAATCAGTTCATGATGATTCAAGAACCCTATCTTGTACCAGATGTATCTCTGAAAGTATAAGGCCTTAGGAGATGAATTTTGAACCCAACGTACCTTGATCCATCTCCTAAATATCCTACAAGTCATTCATTCTGAAACATTGTATAAAACAAGTTATAGTGAAAATGCCAAAGTGTCTCAGATTTAGCAGCGAAACCCCAAGACCTTGAGCTTTGATACCATATGTTAAGAACCAAATATCAATATAGCATAGAAAATCCTCTAAAAAAGTACTCAATGCCTTGAAAAAGAGAGAATTTAAGATAATAATCCTCTTTGAGGGGGCAACCTCCTTTTACCCCACTCAAATGTTCAAGCACAAGATGATTCAAAATGAAAATGCTTCTTGGTATATATAGGAGACTAGGATGTATAATTACAATTAATGGCCTAAAGACGACATAAATAAAATAACATTACTAATATAATATGCCCCAATTAAGGGGTAATGATCGAATATTAGGGCTTAACATGTTCTACAGAAGTATCATTCAAGTTGATAAACTTTATCCCCAAATATGTTGTTAGATTAGAGAAATTTTATGATTTGCATGACAAGTTTAGAGGCGTAGTCAATTGCAAAATGAATAGTTTCTCATTACTATACGAAACTGGAAATTTAGGAATGCAAGATAATCCTCAAAATATCAATCTGGGAAAAAGGTGTTATGAACAAGAAAAATATGCATTCATAAAATTGTTTTAATAATTCAAGGATGTATTTTCTTGGATGTATGATGATCTAAAAACTTTTGATCCAAACATAATACAACATGTAATTCCCCTAAAGCCCCAAACCGAACCTTTTCAACAAAAAATCAGAAAAAAACATCCTAAATTAGAACCCACCCTAAAGAAGGAACTAAATAAATTACTCACCGTCAAGATCAATTTTCGAGTCCGACATACTCAATGGGTAGCCAAATTATTCCCAGTATGGAAGACAAATGCAGAAATTTGACTTTGTGTCGACTTTTGCAATTTAAACCGAGCCTCTGATAAACACAATTAACTCGTTCCCCCAATGTAACAAATTTTGCAACAAGTATCTGGTTCTGAGAGGTTATATTTATTAGATGGTTTCTTAGGGTATAACTAGGTCCTTATGTATACATTAGATCAACTGAAAGCCACTTTTCGTACCCCATGGGGAACCTACAGCTATAGGAAAATGTCTTTCGGATTGATCAATGCCGGTGCTACCTTCCAGAGGGCAAGGGACATTGATTTTCATGGCCTTATAAATTAGTCAGTTGTTGTCTACTTAGATGATGTCACTGTCTTTTCAAAAAACAATAAATATCATCTGTCTCATCTAGGGTTGTGTTAGAACAATGTCGCAAGTTTGGTATTTCACTGAATCCTAAAAAATCAGTCTTTACAGTAAAAAAAGGAAATTTGCTTGCGTTTATATTCTCTAAATATGGAATTATAATTGATCCCAAATGAACCCAACCCATTTCCAACATTCCCCCACCTTCTTCCAAAAAGGCAATGCCATCCTTTTTGGGTAAAATTAATTTTGCCAGACGATTGTTCCAAGTTTTTTTGAGATGGTTAGACCTTTAAAAAATTTGAACAAAAGGGATGTTCTGTACAAATGGGGATCACAAGAGAATCAATCTTTTAATTCCATTAGAAAAACTATAACCGAAGAACCCTCCTTGATGAGTTCCAATTTCTCCCAGAATTTTGCATTGTATACTTTTTCATTTGACGGATCTTATGTTGTTGTGCTCACATAGAAAAATTATGAAATTAATGAGATACATATTTCATTTATGAGCTCTTCCTTTAAAGGAGAATAATAAAATTATCCCATGGTAGATCAACAAGAATACATCGTCTTCAAAGAAGTTAAACATTTTAGGTCTTACCTTTTGAAATCCAGGATAAAAGTTGTCGTTCCTTACCCGGTTGTAAGAAATTTGTTAGTGTAGAAAGACCTAGGGCAGAAAAGGGAAAATTGGATGATATCCCTTAAGGAGTACGATCTTGAAATAGTGCCTGCACAAATTTTTAGAGGTCAAGGCCTTTGTAAATTGGTAGTTGATTTAGTTGAAAAATAATAAAATCAAATAAATGCATCAGCTGCAAATTTGCATAACGAAACACAAATTTGTTGCACATAAGTTGCGCCTAATTCATGGTATTATAATATCATATTTTATTTGTTTCACAGAACTTCTCTTCATAATCTTGATCCTAAAAACATAAGAGAACTGAGGCCTAAATTTGCATCTTTCCAATTAATTAATGATATATTATTTTGAAAGAATTTTGACAGTGTTTTTTAGTGTTGCCTAGAAAAAGAGGAATCTGAAAGGGTGTTAGTTGAACTTCATTCCGGTGATGTCCGGGTTCATTTTGGTAGAGATACAAATGCCCACAAATTACTTAGGGTTGGCTACTATTGGCCCACCTTGTGTAACGATGCTCACACTTTGGCCTGCAAATGTATAATCTATCAAAAGTATGCGGGATGGGTAAAAAAGGCTTATTTCCCATTACATCCTGTCACGATAGACACACCTTTTCAGCAGTGGGGCCTAGATATTATAGGACTGATTAATCCTCCTTCCTCACAACAACACAAGTGCATTGTTACAACACCAAACTATTTTATGATATGGTTTGAGGCCTTACCATTAAAGGTAGTCAACACGAATCAGGTAGTTTCATTTCTAAACTCTCATATTATCACTTGTTTCAGAATCCCTGCATGCTTAGTGTTCAAAAATTCTTCTTATTTTTCTTCCCTATATATGAATGTATTTGCTTGATAAAAAGGGATTAAACTAAAATACTCTGCCAGCTATTACCCATAAGGAAACGGTCTGGATGAATAAAAAAATAAAAATATGATCAAGATAATAAAGAGAACAGTGTCAGAAAACCACAAAAATTGGTGCAATGCATTGTACAAGGCACTTTGGGATGATAGAGTCACTCCAAAAGCTTCCATTGGTAATTCTCATTTCTTCCTCATTTACGAAATAGAATCCATCCTTCCTCCACATGTCTTGCTCCATTCTCTGTAATTGTCACAGAAAGTTCAAGAAGAGGAATGTCCCCCTTTAGAGAATCAGATAAACATTTTATTAAAATTGGAAGAAGTGAGGACATAAGAAAAATAGAAATTGGATCAACATCAAGAAATTCTAAAGACCTGGTTCGATACAATTTCATCCTCATAAATAAATTTTAATGTAGGGGATTTGGTCCTCAAATGGGACAAAGCGCATGAGAATAAAGGAGAACATATCAAGTTTCAAAACCTGTGGTTGGGGCCTTTTGTCATTTCTAAAAAATTGGATCCTAGTTCTTTTCATTTGAACAACTTAGAGGGACAACCAAACACTTCTCCAGTGAATGGCCAGTTTCTCAAGAAATACTCCACCTAAGAAAATCAGAATTACCCCCCTTGTAAATATTTTTGGCTTACATTTTCTTTTGTTTTATTTTTCATTTTTTATTTTTTCATTTTTGTTTGTTTTTTGTGTTTCCTTAATGATTATTTCTGAATCACCATTCATTATTAAAGGGAAATGGATCTTTCTCTAGCGAAATTTGAGAAAAATTCAATGCATGTGCACATTAAGTTCTAGAATCATATCAGTTATGGTAACTCTTTGTTAAATCATTATTCTTGTTTTTTGTTGAGGTTTGAGGGATATACGATTATCTTAAAGCTTCTTATGTCGTCCCAGTTCTAATGATATCAACTCATAGCGCTTCCCCATTCTTGAGATGATTTCTTGACTAAAATCTAAATGTCCAAATTATTATGAAAGTTATTAGTTCTCAAAGAACAAAAAAAAAATTCTAAAGATCAATCCTATCATTTCCTGGCCGTGAAATCTTCAGTAACACCTCGCTCTCTTGTTATCGTTGAGTTTCTAAAATTTTTATAAACAATTTTAGAGAGTTCGAAGCATTGTAATGTGTGGGAATTGTGTGTAAACCCATCGGGATATTGAACAGTTCTGCTAGAAGTGGGTAAATTCACACATGATACCAAGACAACTTCGTTAGGGTACTGAACATGCCTTTTGTCAGTGAAGCAATGTCAGGTTCGAAGTTCCTCGGGTATTTTTTTAAATTGATTGGGTGTCGAGATAATTTTATCATAGATGAAAGACTTTTGAATGGGATCAAAGTATTGAAGAGGGTTAAATGACATCCCTGTCGAGGCTATAAATGCCCGCTGGAAACAGTGGCCTTGTCAATGGTATTGGATTTACTTGTACAAATATTGTTCCCCCTTTGATCGGAACAAAATGTCGGATTACAATTTTTGGACATAACGTTTTTCAATGGTATGACCGTGTTATTTTTCTGAGTTAATTTCAAAATACTTGATGTGTCTTTTAATTGCTTCTAGTAACTATCTGAGTTATCTATTACCTGATATAAAGTTTTGATGATGCAGAGATAGCTTCTTCACCTAGCGTGTCTCCATTGTTGGCAACCATATATTCATGTTGATTTTATCATTGTAAAATATCGTCTTAATGGGACAAAATTTTCTGTAACTGCCTCTTTATGTTTGCAAAGATTTCTATCATCTTTTTGTTTTGAAAAATTTGTTTATGTTTGTGATTTCATTTCTTTTAATCTCTCATTTTTTCTTGTTCAATTTGATTACTCTAAGAACGAAATTGAAACAAGTTATGTTTTGAACACATCATACAGATTCTAGAGTTTCTCTTTATGAAATTGGATTTATGAAATTGGATGAAAACCTAAGGGAACATAATGATCCTAAGAAACTTAAAGTATTTAGAACTTATCGTTTTATGGGTTTATTTATTACCATTATCATATGAGTCGTTCACCTTGGAGGTATTCCTTAGGCGTTTTATTCTTTTGAGTTTTTTGTTATCACCTACCACATTTTCAATCACCCATGAAATAAAAACTTTGGTGTAATTTGAAATATGAATGCTATCCCTTGTAGTCATATCATAGTCTCATCATTATGGTACAGGACTATCAATCATACCTTCAAACAATTACTCCTTCGTTTTGCTAGCACAAGCTTTCACTCATTGCTTCAGGTGGTAGTTTTTCGTTTTTGAGCTAGGTGGTCATTAGAGGAGTTAGTTCTCAATCACACTTGTCCTCTAGTTCAACATCCACTCAACAACCTAAGTGGTAGCTATGGTGGATTTCTCCTGAAGCCTTAGATATCGGGTCTCCTCCAACAATGTAGATATTACACTCTATTTCGTGTTTTTTCAAACACGCACCTCCCTTTGCTAGTCCTGTTGGTTTTGCGTGACCAAACCGATGGTGCCTATGGTGACGATGGAGTCGAACGACTCACATGATCTCCTCTCACATGACGATGTTATGGAAAATATCATGGCTTATGGTTGGGATAGGTTCATAAAACTATTTAAGGGTTTTAACCTCGATCTTTCTCAAGTGTTCGCTCAAAATTTCGATGGTGCTAAGGCCAAAATTGGATATTTGCAGTTGGAGGTGACTAAACATTCAATTGCAGAAGCCACGAGATTACCCCAAGAGGGATCTCACTGGTTCAAAAGCTTCAAATTCGAAGGAATCCCTTGGAACCTACTAATGTCTTCCAAGATATCACACTATAATGTCAAAGGTACACCAATGTTTTTGCTTAAACCTCGATCGCATGGTTTATTGTTGATACTTAAGCAGTTTGTCACTTGTGAGGGTAGATATGGACTATTCTTCCTGTATCCTGTCCGTTTGTTGATGGTGTTTTTAGGGTTTGAATTAAAAATGCCATTCTACTTTCTTAAGAGCCTACAAAAAATGGCCAAATTTTATGAAAGGAAAAACCTAAAAGCACAGTCTAGCTTATTCCATCACGGTATGATTCAAATTTTGGTCATTTCACAATTATCAAAAGTTGGGGATAATCAAAAAGACTTCATGGCTAGGAATGGGTTCGCTCCACCGTAAATCGTAATAGACTCAGCTCTTCATTATGATGAACCCACCATCCCTCGCCCATAACCTCCTTCTCTGAAAAACCTACATGTCAAATTGCAAGGAAGCCCTATGTCTATAACTAAAAACCCTGTTGTTTTTCATAAGACATCCAAAGGAAAACACCCCAAGCATGATTTTATTCTTAAAAAATCCTTAGAAGATGTATTGGATAATCTGAAGGATAAGGTCCTTGTTGTTCTTAGTCCTAAGCCAATTACAGTTGATTTAAATGAGGTCAAAATCAAGAAACAAGGTAGGCGAAAAAAACAGAGAGTTCCAGACATTGATTTTAAGAAAAAAAGACCTGGTCGACTCATATCCAGAATGATAAGGAATCAACATCACGATCATGAAAAACCTATCCCTATTATTGATGTCGACGACTGGATTTCTGAGGACGATACTATTGTCGATGCGCCACAATTCGATTTCGTATCGAATCTGCCTCCTTTCTTAAAGAAAAAACAAGGTGTTTTAGCCATACAACATGATCTCAAAAGAATCATGGAACAATGTAAGTTACCCACTGCAAATCAAACTCAGCCTTTACCAAGCATGGAACCGGTGCATTGTGAGAATTGTTTTGACTGGATTGAAAGGTATTATCGGGATGTTCCTTACCTACAGGCACAGTTGAATCAAGTGGTCACTCAAAACTCAGTTCTTGAGAGGGAAAATGACGAGCTCAGATCTTGCATTCAATCCACTTCACACAGAGCCAATAAGCGTATTAAGAGATCAGGGAATGTGGTTATTAAAAATTCAACCAATTGCAATACTATCATAAACTCATATTTGTTTGATGCCTCTCTTTTGAATTTATGAATTGGTAAATGGTTCCTTTGTATTTAATGATTTGATTTTGTTTGGATAAAAAGTAATTTCATTTTTATTTTGTTTTTATTTTAGACTAGCTACAGAATCGAACGATTTTGTAGCTAGTCTTTTGAATTATTTGTTTTTATTATTTTCTAATTTTGATTTTGTTTTCATTGACTCAGGTGAACAATAGATTGATGTGCTGCAATTAAGGGAATGAGTCATAGTTTGAGCATACAACAGACTTGTAATTTTTTTTTTTTGTTGAAAAATAATGTTTATTAATGTAATTGTTTTGGATTAAAATACTTAGACAGAATTATCTTTTTGTTATTTTATTTTAGTATAAACTTATTTTAAAAGATTTGCCTCTATCTTGAATAATAGGAGGAACATATCATAAACTTGTTTAAATAACATTGCTTGACCAATGATAGGGGCAATTCCTCCTAGACCATATGATGAACATATATTTTTTGAAACTATATGGGAAAACAATTTACTCTTTGTCTTCCGTCCTGTGTAGTGTTTTCCATTGTTTTTTCATGTAATTTTAAGATGTGAAATTTTATCTGTATCGAACTAACTTTAGTCTATTCTGCATATAATATTTTATATCATGTTCTTCTTTATGTAGTTCATTATCTTTTGGTTTAGTTGATATTTTTGAGTGATCATCTATTCAAGTATTTTGAGTTTACATCTAATGCTAGGTAGTTGGTAATACCATTACTAAGAATTGAAATTTCTTTCATTTTCAGTTATTGGACTTTCTAAAGTTACATGATATATAAGCATTTGTCTTTTGTTATCATAAACTCTTTCCAGAATATGAAATACTTCTTTCAGTTTCTTCAAGAAGTATTATGTTGACTTTTGTCATAGGTTTACACTTGACACAGGTTAAGAGGAGCTCATTCAAATACAAAGAGATGAATCTAGCTTAGTATGGTTGATCAGCGAGAGGTTAGTTAGTTTATTATTTATTTAATTTGTTGATTTGTGAATGAATAGTGATTGCATCATTTAAACGTTAATTTTCTTTGTCTATTTTTGTTATATCATTTACAATCTTATTCATCCATTGTTTATTAGCTTGGTAGTTAGATTACTAGGATAATTTTGTTTATTTTTAATCTTTCTTAGATCCATTATTTTAAAACAAGTATTTTCTCAAGGCTTTGCTTAAACCTTGTAAATTGTATATAACCATTGTACATAAACACTGTTTGTTAATCATTTGTAATTAAATTGTTGATTTCTAGATTTGAACCTTTAGTTAGTTCACATATGTTAGTTGTTTTAGGATCTTAGTTGGCTAACAAAGCCATAAAACCCATCAGGATAGATTATACCAAATGACGTGGGTTAAATAGACAACCTTGATCCAAATATTCCCTTCTTGTTAATGGTGTGTCATAAACACCCGTCAACAAAGTCCCATGGTCAATTCCTGTGCCCCTCCCAACAAAGATTTAATGGAAGAAGTAGACCATTCAGAGTAGGCCTTTCATTCGACTCATTAGGAATGAGGATGCATAGATTCATACCCAGCGCATCCCTCGCTCTTCTCCACAAATTTCAAGACATGATCAACAATCTATTCAAACTTCCTTAGAAATGGGCGTACAATTCACCTTAATCCATGAGGAATAGTTCATTATAGTCCCTTAATAGGAGTTTGTCACAAAAATATGTATTTCTCTACTTATCGTGTTGGAAGCATCTGGAGTCGATCATGAACACTGGTCGTTTGTTGTGCCTTTGTTGGTTGACATATCTCGCATTCCTATATTGGCCCACATATCTCACATTCCTAGATTATTATGAGCTCGCAATATTATTTATTATCAAAGAAATCTACAGACTGCTTGGAAATAATGAATACAAGCAACCTAAAATTATGACAAACAAACATTTAAGTTACATACTCATCGACCATGCTTCCAAATATAGTTGAATGAGTGGTGGATCTCCGAATTATCTGGTCTTTTTCGTGATTAAAAAATGGTGAAAAGACGAGTACGGATTATATGTGTCTTATTCCTTCAATAATTTTGAATTAAAGAACAGTCATCACCTCTACAATAAGAGGTTTAATTCATTGACTAATGATAACACATAAAAATAATTTAAATTTTTTAAAATAATACAATAAATTATCAAAATAATGTTAAACATTATAAAACATCACAATTTTTTTGGTCAACTAATTAACTTATATGCAATGAACTTGCAAACTGATTTCTATAGTCCCCTTGGTAGGGAGTAATTATAATATCAAATGATCTTGTGTAAAGGTTTTATGTTTTAGTATTTTAAAGGTTTTATGTTTTAGTATTTTTTATTATAACCTAGCATATAAATTTGGGCTAAATTATATTTTTTTATTATTTAAATTGTATTTTTAAATGTATAAGTAGATTTAATATTTTGAAAATTTTTAATAAATTTGAGTTAAATTATATTTTTTTATTATTTAAATTGTATTTTTAAATGTATAAATAGATTTAATATTTTGAAAACTTTTAATGGCGATCATATTATATAAAAGCTTTCAAACAATCCCTTAAGGGAATCCTATTGTCCATATAGAGTTTGGGGTTGAGTGGCTTGCAAATGGGAATGTGAAGGACATCGAAGGCTACCGAGCTGATTTTTTCAAAATTAGAGGGCCTATCCTTATCCCTCACATACACAAGCTCTTCAATTTAGCAGTCAAGAAGGGATTCCGTAAACCCTGGACACAAAGCTTCATTGTTCCTATTTTTAAAAATTGGGATATAAACATTCTCTCTATTTGTAGGACCATTATGATTAGCCCGATTTTAACCAAGTTTTATGGAATTATTTTGGAAAAGAAGATTAGCCTTTGGGTAGAAAGTCATGGTAAAAGAGATGAAGGTTATGGTAGGCTTAGGAGATATCATTAAGCTTTGGACCATCTTCTTACCTTTAGGATCATTACAGATTAGTTTTGCAATATTAACACCAACCTTTTTTGTTGTTTTGTTGACTTTAGAAAAGATTTTGACATGGTTCCTAGGAAAAACTTTTGGAATAGGTTGGAAGAGATAAAAGTGACTCTTGAGTTGATGGTCACTGCAATAAGGATGTATGAGAACATTATTGCTAAGTGTAAAAACATTGAAGGGATGTTCGGAAGAGATTAACTACAATGTTGGAATCAAACAAGGTTGTCCCTTGTCCCCTACCTTTTTTGGCATATACATTGACAAGTTAGAAGATTGCTTAGAAAACATAGGTTGTGTCGGCCCTACTCTCACTGGTATAGTCATTAATCTTCTTCTTTGTGTTGATGATATTGTTCTTATCGAAAGGAGTCCCCATGATCTTGAAAACCAACTAAGAATCCTCAAGGATTTTTGCTCCAATATGGGTATGACTCTTAATACGAATGAGACTAAGGTCATGATTATTAAATCCAATAAGATCACTGATGATACCTTCCTATATGACAACAACAACTTAGAGGAAGTGACTTCATACAAATATCTTGGAATTGATATTCACAACAAGGTCAAATTGAATTATAGCATCCAGAAAGGGGTTATTGGGGATGGAAATCATATTATGTGCTTGAAAACAATTGTAAATCAACCGATCTTTGGATTTGGGACAATAAGAAACTCCTCTTTGAGACTCTCATTACACCTATTATTCTTTATGGATATGAATTCTGGGGCTGTAGTTTCTCCTGTGAATCCTAGAGAAAGATAAAGAAAATACAAAAAAATTGTATAACCTCTAATCTCAAAATTAAAGGAAATATTCCCTATCCCATCCTCCTCTTGGAAGCAAGCCTCTCTCCCATTGAGAGCACAACTATGATTGGATACCTAATGTATAAGAACAAGTTAAACAACATGGAAGACAAGAGGATTCATAAAATTGCTTCAAAATCGGGTCGTATCCACCTTAGACTCAAGCAAGGATGGCATACAGATGCTTGGTCTTGGATAAACTATTGGGGAATCGTGGAAGAGATCATTTTGGAGAATAAAGATACTATTAAAAATATCATCAAATGATAATTTTAGGAGAAAATGTGGTGTGATAAAGAGTTAGAGGGAAAAATATTTTAAGTTATTATAAGGATGTAATCAAACCTAATCAGGTGTAAAGAAAAAAATAAGCATTGTCAAGAAGAGAACAAATTCTCACGAGCTCCATATTGAAACTATGAGTTGGTCAATTCCTAAAACACCTTCGGATGAAAGAGTGTGTTAGCTTTGTGATACTAAGAAGGTTGAAGATGAAAAGCACTTTCTCTTATATTGTCCAACCTATACCCAAATTAAATCTAATTTTCAAAATATTTGTCACATTACCAACCTTCCTAACTTCTTAACTCAACAAAACTATGGTGATCTTGGAAAGCTTCTCTTACTGTTTTTCAAGTACAAAAACAAAATTCTAAAGAATAACAAGTAATCACTTACCCTCTTAAAGCTAGATAGACCAATTCGATCTTAGTAGAAGTTAATAATCTTCATCTTCATCAATATTGAAATGCTTAAAACATATATATTTACAAAAGACAATATTCACTCATATGATGATTCCATAGTGAAGAATCGTTGCTTGGAATTCAATCCCTTTTCTATGGTTATCGACTTCTAGGGCCCTTTGAGGGTTACTTTTTAACATATTCCTTTAGTTTGCTACTGTACTCATAATTTTTCTTAACAACCTCTTTGTTTAAATCAGCATTCATATAGTTAGAAATCAGTTTTACCCGGTTGACATTGTTGGGAGTTAAGATTTAGTATGATACATCAATATATTTTAAAATAGTATTTTAAAGATGTGTTAATTTGTAAGCATATGCCACGTGGAGCCTATTAACGTTGCTGAATCATAATTACGAAATGGTTTGGAACCTTTGTTTGTCACATAACAATCATATATTTTACTTTAATATTTTTCATATGGAGATCGCCTCGTCATTTGGAACATCATTGTGTCTGCCTCCCGCAAAGCCATTAAATCCGCTTAGACTGCCTACATCACGTCTGTCAACGCATCCTCCCTCAGAGAGCAGCATCTATCTTTCCCTTAAATCACACGTAGCATTTATCTGGTCGGGGCAGGTCGTTCTTCTTCTCGCTCACTACTGGCACCATATGGTCGTCTCATGGAAGTAGCAGCAAACGGCCGACCCGCACAAACAGTGGTGCAGGTTATAAGCAATGTTCTCCACGTGCTCCACAGATCAACCGATGTTTCTCTTAGCAGTCATTGAGAGTGAAACAAACCGCACTGCAAGAAAGACAGGTATGGAATGGGGATCTGCTTATTTCTACAATGTAGTTAATATTTTGAAATAAGCTGCATATTCAGCGTAAAAGACTGACTTGATATGCAGTGGAAGGTGTAGGAAATCATTGTTCATGCCCAGATGGATTAATATATTACTAAGACACAACCTGTTACAGAAATTTAATACTGGAATGAGCATGTATGTGTTATTATTGATGTGTTACTATTCAAAGAACATTGCTTGTTCTAGGTCAAAGCAAATTCCACGACTGTGTATATATTCAATGAGTATTTTGATGGTATGAACAACATTCTGAGTATATGATAATGTCTTATGACTTTAGAAATATTGAGTAGTATACAATGCATTTGGTGGGAAAGGGTAGTTGTGTGAGTTTGTTTGTAGGAGAAATGGGGTCCCTTGAAGGTAACGGTTATTAGTCATATGAAGTATCCATGATAATGGTAATGGAAAAAACAGTGGTTCTAGTAGCTTTGAGTTCATCGCAGGCATGTTCTAGTGTCAATTTCCAATCTATCTCCTTCAAAATGGGATGACGCACATAAACGGTTGCTCAGTCTGTCTTCAAAAAGGAGGAGATCATAGTTATGTTAAGAATAACTCCAATACTTCGTATGCACAGAAAAAACTAAGCTTTCTTCCTCTTCAGGGAAAATTATCTGCACCCAATGACTGAAGACTTGTTTGAGTACTCCTGTAGCTATGGATGAAGAGGAAGTAAGATTGAATCAGTATGAGGGAGACACCATGAAGATTGATTATGGTAAGTCATTGAGACGAATCGATAAGCTCATCACAGATCCAGCCAATGAACACTTATCTTACCAACTACAAATGCAAAATTAGTTTCGATGAGGGATATGGGGACATAACTGACTCCTATTGCAAGCCAAGACATTGAAGAAGAAGAACACCTTCAATTAGGATCCATGTTAGTTCACGACCATATACTCGAGGAAGATGCATATCACGAAGGCACTAGAAAATGATCCACGAAAATGTATAGAACCAATGGATGCAATAGAAAATGACCAATCCGACCTGAGAGACCATCATGAATTGTTAGAGAAGAAAGTCCATGAGAATATTAGAAGGGAAATTATGGCTCTAGGTGCTCAGTTAAGGAAGTCAAATATCATGTGCATGAGAAGACTAGAAGGGAATATCATGTGTATGAGAAGACTAGAAGGGAATATCATGTGTATGAGAAGACTAGAAAGGAAATTATGGCTATTGGTGCATAGTTGAGGAAGTCAATTATCATGCCATGGTTTAGTAATTGAGAAGAAGAGAAATATGATTCAAAATCACTAAGACTAATGATGTAATGTGGAACATGATAAACTCAATGTTTTAGAGGCTTAGAGGGTTGTAACATGAGAGGAGGCAAAGTAGGCTAAATACATGATGATGAGATTACATGTTAAACCTTTTCTTTTATTTTACCTCTCTCTTTGGATTTTCAAGTCTCTTTCTTACTCGATACATTTATAGACTTAAGAATATTGTCTTAAATTTTTCATTTCGTCATCTCCAATCATGTGGCATTGAGTTGTCTCGATCAAAGTGGATTGACCAACCTATGCCTACTACAACTAGACTATACTCCTTCACTTAAAGTCTACCCATAAGTTAGCATTGATATATACTAGTTAAATGTATTACCAAGCCCTACTCAACTTGGATCATCCAACAATCACACTAGGAATATGTCCAATTATAACCTTAAAACATTCCACAACACTTATACTTATATAATTTCACAACTTAGCCAACATAAGCATACAAGGAACATTAACATCTATTACACATGAGACAACCATAGAACACAAATACCAATGGGCACCAAGACAGGTGCCATAACTCTTCATTTAATAAATAATGTTACAAGTAGAATAGAAGAACATGACCAATATACCTACCATTCATTTACATATTAGAAGTAAAATGGAAAGTAGCTAGAAACTATCAATCGAGCCTCTCAAGCATGCCTCTTGTAGGTACTATTCTATCTCTTTGTCATTTAGTTAATGCAAGTCAACTTGTGATTCCTAAACCCTAGACAATACAATCATAGAACTCCTTGACGACTCCTACAACTCACTTACTTCCATGCCTTAGATCAATGATATTTCCACATAATTATATGAGTCTCTCTGTGCACTAGCAAGCCCCATCATAGCAAGTGGACCCATGTTCACCTCAAGTCAACTATCCTCCAAATCGTTTCATATCATGTCAGATCCACCAAAGTTAATTGAAGCGTCCTAGTTTCTCAAGTCATCTATTTTTCTATGTTGTCTCAATCCATCCAAGGTTGTACCATCACTACATCCATTTGTTCCCAAGTGCTTCCAAGTGGTTCAATGCATACAATCAAATCTCAATCTATCCAAAGAAAAATTCCACACATTATGGGACAAGTTGCTCCGTTGGGTCCGGACATCCAACTCATATGACCAAGGTGTTGAAACTTACACATATAGAAACTTCCATATATAAACAACGTGAATGGGCACCACTACATCCAAGCATTAAGGAAAGTGTGTCCATCATTCCATCCACATGCAACAACCTTTTGCACTTTGTCTAGATGCATGACTACATTCATCCATAGGTGGAGGTATTACATCCTCTCCCACTAAACTTTGTGTGATCACAGTAACGTCCAATGAACACATGTCTAAGTGATCTAAGGTTTCATTTCTCAAATTCTCAAACCTTGTCTTCATATTTCCACAATGCCTGCCACATTTCCTAACTATTCTCTTCTTCATGTCTGTCTTTCCAACAAAAAATGTCCTCATGTCTTTGATTTTTCCAAATAAATAGGTCATGTGTGTATGTATCTCCTTCACTTCCAACTCGAGTCTATTAGTGATCAATGGAGGGGTTTTGGATGGTGCAACCCTACTATGATTGTCTTCATAAATATTGCAAGGTTGCAACTGAATTGTATGGAAAACTAGATGGTGAACCCTCATGTATACTATTAGCTGCAAACTATAGGTGATGTTTCCAATATTATCAAAATATTTGAATGGAGCTTCAAACCTCTAGACAAAGGCACCAACCATGCGACTAGGTGGTTTTGACAATTCTCTACCCAACTTGAGCAATACCAAGTTGCCCAACTTGAACTCTATGTCCTTGTTACCATAATCCACCTATTGCTTCATTCATTTGGTTGCATCCAACAACTCTTCGTGATCCATATCCAATTTGTCATACCATACATTCATGAACCCCAAGAATGACGGGTTATGTCCATAAGAGACATACAAAAATAAATGTTGTCTAAATGGTTTCTTTCTATTTCCCAACTCAAATCAACTACAACCCATCACTAATCTCTTTTTCATGTTGTAACTAAAGTACTCGGTGAAATGGGGAAACTTGATGCATCCCCCCTTCTCCCCTAGGGGTTGCTCGACCTCCCGGTCTAGGATTGTTCAATTCACTGAGATGAATCAGCTCTTTGGCCCTTGCTGGAACCACCAAACCTTATCCATGGGCCTTGTTTTCTTCCCCCGTGCTTCGAAATGGTGAACGAGGACCTATGAAAACCGACAAATTATTTCAAGAGACTCACGACCAAAATGTGGGAAACCTTTACTTGTACTCGACGATTTAGGGCCTTATGAATCCACCTGGTGCAGGTATCTTCTAACCTGAACCCCTTGGGTGCTTTCTCTTGCTTCTCGTGCCTTCAATATCAAACCTCAGGCTTTATCCGTTTTCTCCGGTGACATTTTCATGTGACCACTAAATATGACTAGGCGCCTACTCAAAGGGTGCTTCGAAGCTCTGGGCTTTAGGTGTTTTCACTTTACGCTACATACAATTCTTCCAAAATGACTATTCTCCAAAATCATAGAAACATGATCAACGATCCTCGTTCCTTGCTGAGATCGACAACTCAGTCTCTCTCTTCAGAATTCGGGCTTTGACCGAATCCACATGAACACTCCACAAAACCTCTGAAGTGGATTTCCAATGGAGTGAACCTTTGTCCTCCACATTTCCCCTCACATATCAACGATCCATGCTCTTCTTTGGGATCAACAATCCACAATAAATTTGGGCTCTAGCGCTTCAGGAAGTTCTGAACCACCTCTCACATAACCTTTGGAATTATAATTCTTTGAAGTTCACAATCTGTTGACAGTTGTTCAATTACGATGGATGACCTAGATGGACTCTGATGATTCGACCTTTGGGATTTTTAGCTGCACCCAGTTCGTTGTTCTCCTAGAGTAACTTTTCTCCAAAGTGGCAGATCTTTTGCCACATGTACTTCTCCAATGGACGGCTAGGATGACTTTGGAACTCCAGCTCTCGCGAGTCCTCACACCTCCACTCTCAAATTTCTTCGAGGTTCTTATGCTCCAGAGCTTAGGATCTGGTGACCCCTATCTCTTTGGATTAGACGACCCAGATCTTCTTTGGCTTCTAGTTCTTCAGTATTTCTCCCAACTCTTATGCACTCGCTCCTTTAGGATGCCAGATCTCCCGCCACGCATCCCTTTCGGATGATGGATGGTTCTGATTGGCTTCGGAACTTCGGGACTTTGGTTATGCCTCTCTCCTATGCACTCAAGAATATTTTAGGCTCATGCACTTAGCTGGATCCAATGACTGTTGGTCCTTCACGCTAAGATCCTACGGCTGGGATATATATTTCTCTTGCGTTCACACCTTTGGGTGTCTGGACGTAGAATTTTATGGTCCATATCTCTCCCCTACAACTGATATGATAGTAGTTGTAGCTTCCTCCTCCTTTTTCTACACAACTTTCCCTTAAATGAAGGATTCCTCAAACTTTTCAAAGGATTTCCCTTGGAACCTTCTCCTACAAGGCTATCTACTCGGCCTTGGCTTGCATTTTGAAAATGCCACTCCTCCTGATCTTTAGCAATTGAAATGTTGGCTTCTCCACACTTCTTGCACTATCTCCTCAACTTGAACCTGTAAAGTTCCTTGTCATTTGTGCTCCTTATAGAGTCTCTATGCACACTTGCATTATCTCTCCTGAGCTTCGAAATTGCTCAGCCTTTCAAACGGTCTTGGCCTTCTTCTCTTATCTACTGAGATTTTGTGTGTAAAGGAACTATCCCTCATGAGATTTGTAAACTTCAAATACTTTACCTCTGGCACATTCCTTATGCTTTCCTATCTGAAATACTAAGACCTCTTCAACACAGATACAATTGTTGGCCCCATGCACCCCTTGCATGATTCCTTATGAGATTTGTTCAAAACTTTGGTGAAGTGTGAGAACATGATTGTGCTTCTCCCATAGTCTAGGAATCGGACTATCTCTTCCTTTTGCACTCCTTGCATCAACATTTTTATGCATGACGAAACTAACCCTCTTGAGCTTTGAACTCGCTCAACGTTTCTAAGCGTCTCGACCCTTTTCTCCTTTGACAGGTTCTCACACCCTACTAGATATTACATGCTATTTTCCTCCATAGCCTCTACCAACACTTCAACAAGGTTTTGGCCTCGTGAAGTCCTTGCACAAATTCACTCCTTCAGTCCTAAATTTTGAGAATTCACTTGCACACTACTTGTGTTCTTTGTGCAAACTTGCACTCAACTCTCCTCTGATTCTTAACCTTATGGTGTGACCTCTCGAAAACCCAATTCTCTTCCTCTTGAGATTTTGAACTTGGAATAAGTTCACACCTATGCGCACTCTTTGCACTTGCCTGATCATTCAGGTGGCTTCATATTTTCAACACTTTGTATAAGTGTTGGACTGGTGCAATCCTTGCACAATTCTTCTCATGAATCCTGAGCTATTTCAATTTCACTGATGCACTCCTTGCATCCTCTCAATGAACACTTGCAGATATCCCTTCCCTAGAGTTTTCAGTAACTATGGTTCCTTCAACTTCTCCAACACTTGAGAATGTGTTGGTCCTATGCACTCTTGCACCTAGTCGAAGCACTCCTTGTTGAGCCCTTCCTTGAGAGTGTTCAACAACTCTGAAGTATCACTCATGTCTGTTTACCAGAGTGTTCAATAACTCTGGGGTTTCTTCTCCTTGACACTTCTCTCCCTCTGGATTCAAAACAAAGTTCTCCTTATGCACACTTGCACCTGCTAAATGCCTACCTGGAAGAGCTCTACAAAGTGTTCAACAACTCTGTCTTTTGTGCCTTCTCTTGCCCAATATCTCCTCCAAGGTGTTTAGTAACCTTGAGGCTTCTATTGAGTTGTGATTTCTATGGTGTGCCCTCCTAGCATGTTCTTCTCTGACTCATAAGAGTTGAGATATGCACTCCTGGCACTCCCTACAGAGTTTCTAATACCCTGTTGTACACTCCTTGCACAACCTAAAGAGCCTATAACAACTCAATGAACTCACAAACAGATAATGAATTCTATCTTTACCCTACAGATGAAACCCATATCATAAATCTACAACATTCATTCATAAACACACATAGATGATCATTCATAAAACAAATAAACACACAAAAAACTCATAGGCGTGAAAAAATGATTGTTGTATTAATATGAATGTTTTCTTACAATGGGTGTAGGCTCAGACTGCAAATGAGCCTTGACTCTCTCTCCTTCTCTTGGCCTACAATGATTTACAATCAATATTCAATAGCTCAACAACTTTCAGCAACCTCTACTAGGAATACATTACAATTCCTTATACAAGAGGGGATCCTCGAGCCTTTCCCTCCAACTACTTGAGTGGTGTATAATCACCATTAACAACATGTTGACGATTGAAAATGTCAACGTATTTCACTGCTAAGTATTGCTAAAGCCTATTATTATATAAGACTAAATAATACTAGTAGGTGGGACCCCCTTGAACTGGAAGATCAGATCTATTCATTATTGATGTTTTGATGATGTGCTACAAAGGTTTACATGGTTGATGAGATATTGTTTCCATTGGTATGAGCCGAACTATGAGATGTTGTTCCTTCATGTTACTGCGGCCTGCTATTCATTTATGGTATTTATTTTCCTCGCACCTACACAACAAACATGTTAGCAAATTTATGTGAAAGACAAATTAGAGGAAGGAAAAATACTATAACACATGCAAGAAAGGGACCTTGTTCTGCAATACCCCATGCATGAAAATATTTGTTGATTGTTGTTGAACCCTATCTAATGAGAAAATGGCTATGAAATTGTGTGAGTTACATTTTTATATGCATATGGTTGAAATGTTGGTGCCACACTTGGCAGGTGTTAGTGTAATGGTCATTCAATGGGAAATGGAATTATCTAGCCGATTTACATGTGGTATCTGTTAGTTTGAGTGTCGAGGGAACTATTGACAAGTTAATGGTGCTATTGGTTATGCAATGACTAAATTATATGGAATTTAAATTATGTTATGGTGTAATTCATGCTATGGGGTTTTAATATGGTAATAGTCTCGATACATGTTGATCAATGGTGTTAATGGAGAATTGTTGGCATGTATTGTTTGAGCTAATGAGGTATGGGTGGAGCCGACGTGAATTTACTGCACGTCACCTTTACCCTTCCCGTTGGTTGCCACCCTAATCAGACTATTATTTGATCTTGTTGTTGTGTTCACACTTCTAAATTTTAGCAGGGTGAAACTGCTCGACTACCTATCGTCCTAAGGATTTTGATTAACAAGTATATTATTTTTTTATCCATTCTTGACTTCACTCTGGTTATGAAATTATTGTTGGCTCAGAAGTGTGGGTTTTTGTTTGTCCTGAGTGTTGCAACTGTGTGAAATTTCTGAAAATGAATGGTTCTTCCTGCATTTTTTTGAGTTTGTATAAGTTACCAGTCTCCCTGATGGTAGATCTCTGTTACTATTGGCTTAGTTAGAGTTCTTTTGGTTGTTGAGTTGTTTGACCGACTATTCCCATGCTTGTGCATCACTTGTCCAGTCTCTGTTTTTTTGGGGGGTTTAATGGTGGAAAGCATCATTCATCACTGCTTTTTGTTTACTTGAGAAATGGTCGATTTCCTCACCAAAAGACATGAAATGGGTCTCTTATTATTGCTCATCCTCGTCATCACCTCAGTACTGGGGTTGCTCTAAGAAACACAAGGGTTACACCTTTTGCGCATTAATCTTCACTATCAATCGACTGGGGCCTAGCTCCTCTATGATAACTCTCATGTCTCAGACTTGACATATATCTGGGAATAAATCGTGGTTCCTTTTGTGCATGCATTGATGGTGTCAAGGTTTTTCTCCATTAAAAGAATTTGGCTCTAGCTGTCCTATGTTAGTCATAGTGCGAACCGTTAAATCTACAAGTCTGAGGGTGACATGGAGCACTATCCTGGCCTATAGGGATTACCACTTGTGTGTTGGATGGCCTTATATCGCCAACCATTTTGAGTACAGATCCGTCAAATTGGTTAAGTAACAATCATGATAGTTTTTCATTCGGTTACTATTTATGTGATAATAAGGATAAATCCTTCGTTGCCAATTGCACTTTCACAAAACACAATCACTCTCCTCTTATTAATACTCAGTATTGGAGCAGCCTTTGCCCCAATTCAATTTGATGTGTGGGTACACATAACTACTACAGTTTGTTCGGTTGATTTTTTTTCTCCCACGGTCGTAAATTGTTGATTGATATGCAGTCACTAGTAATTTCACTTATGGAGTTTTGAATGATGGTTGGCATTGGTTATGAATGCTAAGTGTTTTTCACACATGTCGTTTTCTATGAATAATGTTTCGCAAAGTGAATTATTGGGTGGGGTAACCGTGGTCTTCTTTGGGGACAAATGATTATTGGACTGGATATATCTACTGCATCTTTTCATTTGTTGGTTGAATAATTCTGAGTATGCACAACCTAGTCAACCACGAGTGACTAAATCAATAGATCAACACGATATACTAAGTTATATCGTGATCGTATATTTTTTGTGTGATTATTGGAAATGTTACACTATGGGATTTTGTCAGTTGCACACTGTGTGTAGTATGGATGACTTGTTTTCATATTCAGTGATACCCATTGAATTTTAAGCGCGTTATTTATTGCAATCGGTCGTTGTTGATCAAAATCGTTTTGGGTAGGTCACTCAACTTTTAAGTCACATTGGATTGTTTGTTTACAAAGGAAGAACTACATTTCCTAGGAAAATTACTCCTACATAGCTTGTGTCTAATTGATGGCTATTAGTTATATAATAAGTTGTCATTTTCAGGCATCTAAATTTGATCTTTTACTACATATATATATGAGAATGGATATCATTGCAAAATTTGATGGGCTCTATTTGAAACAATAGTGACTTCGTTGAAAACATGACTGTGGAGTATAGTTGTGGATTGAAGAAATGCCTGGACAATGGTTGATTTTGATAGCAACAGATTGGAAATGGGGATTATTTGTAAATTGTTATAAACTGCAGATTGTGGGAACAGTGCCTCTTACAAATCATATGGAAAACTTATTCTTTTGCAATAGAATTGTTTTAAGTTTTTGATTAATTAACAGTAACTAGTTAAATGTACAAGAATTGTTATTTAGTCAAATGATTGTTGATTGGATGGTTCATCTAGTCTTACTGTAGAATATTTTATGGATCACTTGATTAATTTCATGAACAATAAACGTTTTCTTTCCCTTCCATGATCTCACTTTCCACTAATTACAAACCCTTCACATATCCCATATCCTTCTTCACCCCCTGTTCTGAAATTGATTATAGCCAAGGGAAATTCTATGTTGATATAGATGAAAGTGGCAGTGTTTTGGGTGGATTGCAGTGATGTTTTATTGGCTTGTTTTATAGTTTATTGTTGTTGTCATTGAGCAGTGACCATTTCTTCTCCCCTTTCATTATATCATTTTTTTTTTGCTAATTAGAAACCCCTCATGTATCCTTGAACCTTTTTTTTCATCCCCCTGCTCGTTGATTAACATTAAAACAATTTGTATGGATTGGATTGCATGAGCCTAATACATTATAAACCAAACCTATTTCGTATTTTTAAGAGTTGTCATGCATGGTTATTTAAAAGACTACTTGCTAATCATTTACACATGCAGAATGAGTTTTTTCAGTTGGGGAAGCTATGGCCAAGGAAATAGAGGTAGAGGTAACTGGAACCGGGGTCGAAGAAGGCCCAAGTTCTCCATACATTTCGATGTTGATTCAAAAGAGCTTGGCCAATTATTTCACGCCAGATTCTTTAACTGGATTGGGCAGGGAATAGTCCAACCTAGCCCTAAAAGGCCTCCTTTCCAAGCCCCGCAATCTCGATATCCCCGTAACTCCTCATGTCTTATTACAACCTGAGGTCCTTGAAATTGATGGATGACAAGAGGTTGTCCACCCAACAGTCTCCCAACATCGTGGCTGGCCCAACTTGAACTTACATGCTCCTCCACTTTTGTAACCCATTGTCCAATATGGCCCTACCACTCACCTATGGAATCCTCCCATGCTAGAAAGAGATTGAAGACTAAATCCCACCATGCATTTGATAAAGGAAAAGTCATTGTTGCCCCTTCTTCACCCTCTGTTGATTCTGACAAATCAGTGTCTTCACGGATGCATTTGAGGGACGATTGTTCCCACGTGATCATTGAGATAAAGCCTAAAGGCCCTGTAGAGCCTAAGGAAAATTCAGGAAAATCAAGAGGTGACAACAAAAACCAAGGAAGGGTTGCATCATAGACTGGGAAATATGTCTTTTGAATTTTATGTTAACTATTTTTTTATGACAGTTGACTTCATGGATTTTGGACAACATGTTTTATTTTGGATATATGAGTATTATTTTGAAATATTTTCAAGTTTCATGAGCTAAAATTTCCAAAAGTAGATATGTTGAGGGGAGGCACAAGGAGGTGTGTTTTCTTAACTAATGGTTATGTTATAATTGTTATGATTGTTATGAAGTAAAGGAAGTCACAAGGGGTCCCACCTACTAGTTATTATTTATTTATGACCCTATTATGATTATTAATTCCCCCCCCTAACTAAAGTTAGTTGAGTCTTTAGTTATCTTAACTAATGAGTTGGTTCAACTAATTCAACCAATTCTAATTTGTTAAAAGTAAAAGAAAAGGGAGGAACAAGAGGAGGATATAAGAAGAAGCACGCTAAGGTTTTCTCTTTGAGTTTATGTTGAGATAGTTCAGTTTTCATTCATTCATATATTCATCACAGCCTAATTATCTTTTGTGATGGCACGTTCTTATTGTAGACCACAATATTTAGGTTTGAATCAAATCATTCAAACACGTTTTTTTCAGAGGTGTTGATCTATCTTTGATAGTCTATGTAGACTTGTCTATTTATGAATTAATTTTCATGACTGATAAAGGCTATTGTTTAGACTTGAGTTGGAAAAAATCTTTGGCAATTGGATCCATCTTTTAGAGTTAAGTTTTGGTTTTCTGTCAGAGGTCCTTTTGTATGTTCCATCGGGGATGTCTAAGTTTGACTTTGGTCCAAGATTTTTGTATGAGATTTTGTAAAGAAAATGACTCTTTGGTGAATTGGAATGAAATAAAGGATTTCTTTATGTATCAATTGTCTTTATTATCATCTTGGTGTCTTTGCTTCTGCTATTACATTTATTTCAGCAACTGTTATGTTGAGAAAATTACATAAAAAATGAATTTCCAACAAGCTTTTTGTTGATAAAAGACTATCCTAAGAACTCGTAATTAATACTTGTGAGTTAGGATATTATTTTTTTCGCTATAAAAATAGGGTGATATTCCAGTCTACTTTTCTTTAACCAAGTAAAGTCTGAAAATGATTAAGTAAGATCAACTCATATATTTTCCTCAACAAAACACCTATCTACTGAGGCTTATTATATTGAATGACCATCTAGTCTGAATCGGATCTAGATAAACCTATAGCTGGCCATTAAAGGAGACTCTAGCTATTACATGTACAAAGGCATGACTCGACTCTACTCAATCCTTATAGCATTTAATTTTCTTTTAATTATATTTAAATTTTAAAATTGAGGGGAAAATGAGAGGGCTAGTACCTCTCCCCTTCTTAAATGCACGTTGATGTGATGAATAGTTGGCACTTTGATGAGGTTGAGAAATACTCTTGCATCATACTCCACTACTGGGAAAAACGTGATCTCTTTCTCTTGGATCCCTCTGCTCCATTGTTGAAACCCCCCTGGATCCCAAACTCTCCCTTGGATTTGTCCACCTACTCCCTTAATAGGTTGTTTCTTCTCTTCTTCTCTAGAAAGTCCTCCTTTGTTCATCTTCTCCTTGCTGGAAGTCTCTTGTGTTGACCTCAACATCAAATCTCTTAGCTCCTGTATCACATCTTCCAACTGCTTTTCTAGCTAGATCCTTCTTTATAGATTGCTCTACTGCATATCCTCATGCTGATCAAAGGGAAGATCGACCTGATCTCCCATGTTGTTTTCTTCTTCTATGGCCTTGACTTGCCACTCTGCTGCAAACTCCAATTCCGTAGTCTCATCACTAAGTTGTTTCTCAGCTTCCTCCTCTAAGAGATAATATTCTGCCAGTTTTCCTACTGGTACAACTCCACCTTCCTCCATTTTCTCCTCAGGCTGGAATTCTTCTCAATATTCCATGACTGTCTCCTAGCAACCATCTTCTGGTTGTGGATTTTTCAACCATTCCTCCAACATCTCCAACTCCTTCTCCCAGGGAGTGAGAAACCCAACCGTGTGCTCCTATTTTTCTATTGGGGCAGACATTAGTGTCTTCTCCTTGTTCTCCTCCTCTATGGAATTCAGAGTTGTTTGTCCTTTCTCTTCTATTGCACCTGAAATTTTTTCACTGGCCTCTGCTGAGCTAATTGCCATGAATATTTGAATTCCCCCAATGATAATAACACACCTATGATTATCCTTCATCATCACTCATTGTTGATATAAACTCTCAGCTGAGTTCATCTCTTCTCCCTTGCCTACCTGGAAATCTATGATTCCACTTCTGCCCTACTGAAAATCTATGAGATAAACTGATCTTAGTTGATTTCCCACCTAGCAATCTAAATTTTCATCACTTCCTTCCTGGAAGTTCACAAGATCCCCCATTGATCTCAGATCATTTCCCACTTGGCAGTTTGATACGTCATTGCTTCCCTCCTTGCAGTCTATGATATATATGCTTGATCTCTTCTCCCCATCACTAAGGTTTTCTCCAACTTCTGGCTCACGAATGAAAACCTACTCCTCTATGTCACTGAGGGTTTAAACATGCCTCAAACACCTTTTCAATTGTTGTTTCCTCCTTCTGGCCAACAAATTCTAGACATACCATTTCTCTCTCCTCTTCAAAGGCCATTCATACCTCCAGCGTACCTCAGAGTCTTGTTGCATTCTCAACATTAGCCTCTCCATTTCTGCTCTAATCTTGTCAAGTTCTTTATCCATCTCTTCTTTGATTTTATGCTGGCGGTCCTTTCCTTGACCATGCCTATGGCCTTCAGTATCCATCTCCTTTCTCTGACTTCAACCCTCTTGGTTGTCTATTGTACACTCTGCAACTGAGAGAACCTCCAGCTTCTCCTACAGCCCACCTAATTTTCTGTTGGTCTGCTACAAACCTGAAAAATACTTCACAGAGAATCAACACTTTTCCTTTTCCTTCACTTGTTGTTTATAGACGAATTTCAACCTCTGATACTACTTGATGTTCTCATACTATCTCGTATTTTCTTTTCTTGTTATCTGCAAGAAAAATCAAGCTCCAATACCACTTGATGGTATCACAATATCTCTTTTCACCTTCTCACCTTTTCCTGCTATCTACAAAAATATTGTTTCTTTGATACCACTTGATGGTATAATCTAATCTCCTTTGTCTCCTCTCTCTTTTTCCTTCTATCCACAAGAAAAATCATGCTCTGATACCACTTGATGGTATTAGAAATAACCTTTTCCTAGGCTTTGATACCACTTGATGTATTTGATAGCATTGGATGTTAACATACTACTTCCTTATTTAATGCCTACAAAATTAGAATATGTGGCTTTGATACCACTTGATGTAGCCCCCCTTCTCCCCTATGGGTTGTGAGACCTCTTGATCTATGATTGTTCAATTCATTGAGTCGAATCGGCTCTTCGGCCCCTGCTAGAACCACCAAGTCTTATCCACAAGCCTTTTTTTCTTCTCCCATGCTTCGAAATCATGAACGAGGACCTCTAAACACCCACAGATTCTTTCAATAGACTCCATTCCAAAGTGTTGGAAACCTCTTCTTGTACCCAATGATTTTCAGCCTTCTTAATCCACTTGGTGCAGGTCCATGCTGACCCGAACTCCTCAGGCATTTTCTTTGGCTTCCCTTACCTTCAATATCGAACCTCAGGATTTATCCCCTTTTCTCCCGCAAAAACTACACATGACCGCGGGCTATGACCATGAGCCTACTCAAAGGGCCCTTCACTGCTCCGAGCTCTGGGTGTTTTCACTTTACACTGCAACCAATTCTTCTGAAGTGACTATTCTCCAAAGCCATAGAAACAGGATCAACAGTCCTCGTTACTTGCTGAGATCGAAGGCTCAGTCTCTTTCTTCGAAATTTGGGCTTTGGATGAATCCACACGCACACTCCACAAATCCTATGACATGGCTTTCCAACTGAGTGAACCTCCATCCTCCATGCATCCCCCCATAGATTAATGGTCCATGCTCTTATTTGGGATCAACATTCCATAATAACTTTGGGGCTCCGACGCTACGGGAAGTTCTGAACCACCTCTCAAAAATACTACAAAATTCTAAGTCTCTGAAGTTCACAATCTGTTAACACCCATCCAATTACAAAGGATGGCTTGGATGGACTCCAATGATTCGGCCTTAAGGATTTATGGCTCCACCCAGTTCATTGTTCTCCCCTAGTAACTTTTCTTTGAAGTTGCAGATCTTCTTCCCCACATGCTTCTTGAATGGATGATTGGGATGAATTCAGGACTCTGACCCTCACAATTCCTTACACCTCCACTCTCCAATTCCTCAGAATTTCTTATGATATAGAGTGCAGGATCTGGTGACACCTGTCCCTTTGTCTTAGACGACTCAGATTTGCTTCAGCTTCTGGCTCTTTGAGAGTTCTCACAACTCTTTTGCACTCTCGTCTCTGGGATGTAGGATCTCCCACCACGTGTCCCTTCCGCATGATGGATGGTTTCGATTGGATTCAGAACTTCGAGGCTTTAGTTATCCTGCTCTCCTATGCACTTAAGAATATTTTAGTCTCGTGCACTTAACTAGATCCAATGGTTGTTGGTCCTTCGCACTCAGATCCTAAGGCTGGGTTCTATCTTTCTCTTGTTCTCACTCCTTTGGGCGTCTGGACGTATAATTTTATGGTCCAAATCTCTCCCCTACAGCTAATCTGACGATAATTGTATCTTCCTCCTCCTTTTGTGACACAAATTTACCTCCAATGAAGGATTCCTGAAACTTTTCAATGTTTTTTCCTTGAAACCTTCTCTTGCAAGGATATCTACTTGACCTTGGCTTGCGTTTTGAAAACACCACTCCTCCTCAGCTTTGGCACTTGAAATGTTGGATTCTCCACAATCCTTGTGTTGCCTGCTCAACTTGAGCCTATAAAGGTCATTGTCCTCTAAGCACCTTGCATATTCTCTATGCACACTTGCATTATCTCTCCTGATACTAGAAATCACTCGACCTTCCAAATGGTCTCAGCCTTCTGCTCCTCTCTACTAAGATTTTCTTCACAAATCCATTATCCATCCTGATCTTTGTAAACTTGAATTACCTCTGGCACACTCATTGTGCTTTCCTGTCTGAAATCCTTAGACCTCTTCAACACTAATATAAGTTTTGGCCCCGTACCCACCTTTCACTATTCCTTCTGATCTTTTTTCAACACTTCGGTGAAGTGTGAGCACACGCTTTCGCTTCTCCTGCAGTCTAGGACTTATACTATCTCTTCCTTTTGCACTCCTTGCATCGACCTTTCTATGCATGGCGACACTAACCCTCTTGATATTTGAACCCGCTCAATGTTTCTAAGGGTCTCGGCCCTTTGTTCCTTTGAAATGTTCTCACACCCTCGTATGTCTTCCATTCTAGTTTCCTCCAAAGCCTCTACCAACACTTCAATAGGGTGTTGGCATCGTTCATTCCTTCCACAACTTCACTGCTTGAGTCCTAAATTCTAATAATTCATTTGTGCACTCCTTGCGTCCTTTGTGCAAACTTTCACTCTCCTCTCCTATTAGTCTTAACCTTATGGTGTGCCCTCTTGAAAACCCAATGCTATTCCTCTTGATATTTTGAACTTGGAATAAGTTCACACCTCTATACACTCTTTGCGCTCAACTGAGCCTTTAGGCAGGGGTGATTTTAAGAATCCCCCCTAAATTTATATGTATAATAAATGGGTGAATCCCCATGATACATAAGAAAAATTGAAGGCTATTTTATCAATAATATAAAATGTATATATAATTTTTTGGTGAATCTTTTAGTCAATTATATAATCTTGTAAAATAATGGCGAATCTTTCACAGAATTATAAAATCTTGTAAAATACTGGTGAATCTTTCACTAAATTTTAAAACCTTGTAAAGTTTAGGGGATCCTCCAACGACCTCACCTAAAGCCTCAATTTCCTAACCTGATTGACATACCTTGCCTTGCATTGACATACCTTGCCTTGAAATGACATGCCTTGCATTGACATGCCTTGCCTTGACATGCCATGGCTTGCCTTGCCTTGACATGCCATGCCTTGCCTTGACAAGCCATGCCTTGCCTTGGCATGTCTTGTCTTTCCTTGACAGGTCATGCATTGCCTTGAGAGTAGATTCAAAGAATCCATAAGTATATGGTTGGGGTATGCATGCACATTCAAAGGAGAGTGATAGCCAAAAAGAGATAAGTTATGTGATTCATGTCTATTGCTAATGTTGTGAGTGTTAGCGCTAAAAAATGCACCATCAAAATTTTAGATGATATAAATCAGATTATTATGAACATTAAGTCATCTTATCTTGTAGTTGCGGTCGTTGTCTCCCCACCTTAAGTCATCTTGCCTGCAACTATGTTATCACTCGCTATGCTAGAGAGCAAGGATTCTGCATTAGTTTAGTTTTACTGAAGTCTACGTTTTGCGGGTATATAGAATGGTCCAAGTTCATGTACAAGGGAATCATTAGAACCTCATCACAGTGATCAAAAGGACGAATTGAATGATTTGGATACACCAAAAAAATGATCTATATTGAACTTTACTTTTGTTGTGGTAGTATATGTGAGAGAGATTTAAAATTTTCCTGGGAGAGATACATGTCCTCTGCAACTATTCAAATTAGTTGCTTCTGTATATTTTCATTTTACAGTCATGTTGTCCATTCCATGTGTGAATAAGTGTCCTGACTCCTGGCATTGGTAATCCAGATGTCACTCTAGATTTCAAGGCTTCCTAGATGAATGGAAATGTTCAATGTCTTATTATATACACTGGAAATAATTGTTGGCAATGGACCCTTTCATATTTTTATGTACTCGTAGTTTGTAGCTGAGTCATTATTTGGGGGTTTTAAGCTAGGAATGTATATATAATGGTCTTATGTTTCACTATTAATGAATTGTTGCAATTTCATATTGGGAGTGGCTGCAAACTTGTTAAATGATTAATGACCTAAGTCAATGGGCAACTAACTTGAAACCTAAATCAATTTTACGGAGGGATATGCATATTCCTTGTTATGATTAATTATTTGTAGACACAAAGAATTCATGATTCATTTGACCATTTAGCTGCAAAATTTTATTTGAAAGACCAGAAGAGATCTGCTTCATGATTAATAATAATGAACCATTCATATGTTCCAAGAATCTTCTTCTCTCATTAATGTTGTGGTTTTGCTGATGATGGTAATGCAAAATGTCTCAATTCAGATCAAATTGTCCAAATCTTCTGAGAGTATTTATTGATTTGAATTTAATAGGTTCAATTATATGCAAAAATTAATATGATTTTTCATTGCTTGGCTGAATTTAACACATGTTTTGGTATTTAACAACAGGTGATGAGGATCCTGTTAGCCATCTGAGAAGGCTTTGAAAACTAGTTTCTATTAAATTCTAATTCCATGTTCAGTTGACCCTTGATCCATACAAATGAGAAGCCTCTCAATAAACTTATGTTTATCTTGTTTTGTTGTTTCAACTGATAAGTTCCCTTGTTGTGGGGGAATACGTTCCCAATGGCATCTATTCACCAAGATGTTAACATTCTTGTATATTCTTTGATGGTAAGAATATAGCTTTTAGATGGAAAATATTACGATATTTATTCAATTTTTTTATTGTTGACATCAAATTGTTACCTATTTGGCATTTTCTAGATATGGGACTAGATCCTATATGAGTTACTCTAATCATAACATCAAAGGCTCAAGGAGGTTTTCAAGAAACTCACTTCAATTCACAATGTTCACAAGGATATTTGTTACAAGTTCTTTGTAAAAATGCAATGTTTAAAATAAAAATTCTTCTATTTACAAAGCATTAGATGTAATTTTTAGTATGTATATGATACACGTAATTGAAGCTTTTCTCTGACTCAGAATGGATGCAACATTAAAGTAATTAAAAATAAATTACTACACTGCTATTTATTATTTTTGGCCACAGATGGTTTAATCATAAATTACCATTTTGTAGTACCTCACTTCAAACAGAAAAATATTTACATACAAGTTATCAAAATTGATATCTATATAGAGAAATCACATTAATAGCCTTTCTTTGGTTTTATTTCTTGTAATTAAATTCATATATATACTAATATGGATTTCATATGTGCAA
>SNQJ01S0016958.1:141045-202576 GCA_010110895.2 Picea sitchensis
TTTGAATTATAATACACTCATCACTTCACTTTATTATTTACCTTTTAAAATCTCTTAAACCACTTTGACTACTTTGACCTTTTGGGGCTTCTAGATGACATACGAGGGTCCTCCAACTTCGTAAGGCCATAACTCTCAAACCGCGAGGATTTATGTGACATTCCACATACTAACAGAAATGGAATGACATGTACTATCCATATAGAATATTATTACTTGAAAATATATCGAAACACATATCGTTATCCATTAGACAAACATGGGTCCATTACCCAAACCTGGGTTCTCCAACTTCTCATGGCCATAACTCTCTAACCGTGAGGATTTATGTGATATTTCACATACCACCGAAAATGGCATGAACAACACTATCCATCTAGGATAGTTTAACTAAAAAATTCACTGACCTTCATCTCATTATTCCACAAATAAGCATGGTTTCTCTAACCATACTTCTAGGATAACTCAATCTACAAAGCGTCTTCCCTTGAGGGATTTCACCATAATGGGACCACTATGGATTTCATCCATTTGTACTTATTATCAACCATGAGAATACAATAATGAGTAATATTTACATCAAACAAACATGGGTCGATTACCCACACCTTTGTGCTACTGAAATTCACTACCGTACTTTATCCAAGGGTTGACATCAATCACTAAGGATTGAAATCAATATACAATATCACTCTCCAATAGTTGATATCAATGACAACCAATAATCCATACCAACTATCCATCAACCTAAGACAATTGTCTGATAATATGAGTTATACACATAGATGCACTCACCAAATTACAAGAAACCATCATCCATACAAAACATTCATCTTTTACCTTCATTGACATACCTCATTATGTTCAAATATGCATGATCCTTGTGCTACCCCTCCTTAATATTCTCTTTGAAGTCTATCAATACTTTTGTTTCACTACCCATGAGAATTGAAAAATCCTCCTCCTCCAAAGTTGCAAGTTGCACCTTTTTGATTAAGGTGTTTTCTACTGCATTCAATTTTCTCGACCGATACTCAATAATCATGTCAAATTATGCCAAGAAATATTTCCACCGTGCCTGCTTCGGTGAAAACTTTGATTGGGAGGAAAATTAGCTTGTTGCTACATTGTCCAACTCTATAATGGATGGCTTTCCCAACAATTAATGACTCCATGCTTGTATGAAATGTATAACTGCAATCATCTATTTCTCATGAATAGGGTACCTTCATTCACAATATTATATATTTCTTCTCTCATAGCATTTGAGGTGACATTCCTGTGACAAAAATCCTTCGATGGTGAAATATGAAGCATCTCTTTGGACTTCAAATGACTACTCAAATTCTGGTAGTTTCAACATAGGCATCTATACAAGTCTACAATTGAATTCATAGAATGTTTCTTGATACTTCTCCATCAAATTCCATTGCTTCTTCTTTTTCAACAAGTCACTCAATGGAATTAAAATATTATTGTAACCTTCCACAAAACTATAGTAATATCTAGACCAAGGAAACTTCCTACCTCATGAACTACCCTAGGTTCCTCTCAATCCTCAATCACCCTTATCTTTGTAGGATCCATGTGGATGCATCCTTATCCAATCCAATGGACCAAGAATTGAATTTCAGTATGACCAAAAGCACACTTGGACTTATTCAAGTATAGTTTCTTTTTCTTCAGTTCCTCAATACATTCACCAAGTGTTTCTTGTGGTGTTCCATGTTTTTTATAAACACTAGAATTTTATCTAGGTAGACAACCACTAACTTGTCAAATAATGATATAAACACATCATTGATCAAGGTGAAAAAATATTTTTGGGAATTGCACAAGGAAACATGAATAATAATAAACTCAAAACTACAATACCTTGTCACAATGGCTATATTTTCCTCATCCTCTTCTGCAATCCTCACTTGGTAGTATCCCTACCTCAAGTCCATCTTTGAGAAAAAATTGGATTTATCCAACTTGTAAAAGAAACCTAGGACCAAATGTAAAGGGTACCAATTATTAATGGTCTTCTTGTTTAACATGTGGTAGTCCAAGAACGACCACAACTGTGGGTTATCCTTATTCTTTTGGAAGCGAACATGTGTACCATATGATGATCTATAAGATTTAATGAAAGGAAAACCAATAATCTTTGTGAAATTCCATCTAAACTATTCAAACTTAGGCCCTAAATGTTTATATGGAGCTATGCATGGAGGCTATAACCTTGGTTATTTCTCAATACAATGATCAATGGTGTGTTTGGGTGGGCAAAATTTTGGAAGGGAATCAAATTTTCAGTCAACAAGCTCATCTAACAAGTTAGTAAGTATTGGTGGAACAAGAATCCCCACTCCACCTTCATCCACTTCCTCAATTATTGATGCAAAAACTTGCAATTTTGGGTGCCTAGATTCCATATTCATGATCGATGCATTGACAATCCATTCCATTCCATACAAATTCCTTTATTTTTTGTACACAACATAAGTTTTCCATCCAACAACTATAACCAACTTGTTCTCAAATGACATCACAATAGACTTCATTATCTTTAGTATCTCTTGGAAAAGAGTGACTTCAAAGTCATCCTTCCATAATACTATGAATTAAACATGTCCCTTCCATTTTTCCAACAGTTTTTGAACCACAAATACAACTCCAACTACTACAATAGGATTGGATTTGATCACCTCTAATGAAGCTCTTCAAGGTCCAACTCTATGTCCAATTTCACTTGTCAATTATTTCTACAAGAAATTGTGAGAGGCACCACAATCCACCAATGCATGAACTATTGTTTTTTTGTTGATAAAGTCCAAAAAATAGAGTTCATGGTCACACTACCCTTGGTTTGCAGCCAAGGTGCCTATCGAATGTATACTTATGTCCACATAAACCTATTTTGTACAACTGATTAAAGAAAATGAATAGTAACAATAACAACAAAATTTAGCTCTATCCGATGTGGATTACCAATTTTACCAAGAAATTTCATATTTGCAAGTTCCATGGGTGATGCAGGAGCATCGCCAGCAGGTAGCAAGTGCGTGTAGATTTGGAGGGCAGCTGGACAAGCACCAACACATTTCTTGTTGAAATTTTTTGAAGTTTGAAAGCGCCATATAATTAATGGGATAGTTAATAGAGGAGTACTCACATTTATGGAGGAGCATTGTAATCAGACCTTGAGCGTCCCGCTCTCGTTTGAAGTAGATAGAGGCATTTATGCAAAGTTAATGTAGGTAGATAGAATTTAATGCTTAGATTAGACAGTTTTAGAGTGCAAGAGGGAAACGGGATATAGACACCCTCATTGTATAGTTGTATTATGGTTGTTGAGATGATGAGCATAGAGTAGAGAAGAGAAGAAGCAGAGAGTTGTGTAGAAGAATTCCATGTACAGAAGTTCTGGATTAATACAAAAAGACTTGATTCATACTCATGGTTCTCATATATTCTCTGCGTGTGCATTGTTGAATGTTATGCTCATGAATGTTTTACTCTTTCTGTCATGCATTTGTTGTTTATGTTGTGTATGAATGATTTCTTGTTAAATGTATGAAATTTGAGAGAGAGAGAGAGAGAGTAAGGGAAATGAGTTTCAATTATTTCTCTATCTGAGCAAGAGTTCCTGCAAGGAGTGCAGTTGAATTGTACGCAAGGAATGCGTTGACAAGAGTTCATAGTTTTATCTCTGAAATCTCAGGAGGGTTAACGTTATTCTCATTCTCACAGAAGTGCAAGTTGAGCACAGGAGTCGTGCAAGGAGTGTGCAGGCCAAGTAAAGTCTTAGAGTTGCGAACCTAAGAAATTGTTGAAGGACTATTGTTGCAAGGAATGCACAGAGTTGAAGGACTTCAATTCTTTGAAGTAACTGAAGGATTTGTTGTAAGGAGTGCGTGTAGGCATATTCTTTAAGATTCGGAGTTGGAGAAAACTCAGGAGGGATAGAGTCTTCACAATCATCAAATAAAAGCACAGAAGGTTGGTTTCTGGAGGCATCACAAGGTTGTGTTGCAGGCGGTTAAGTTTCGTGGCAAACCACTTTATCAAATTTGCAGAAGTTCTCAGAAGGGAGAACGAACGGTCAAAATTATCCATGGAGAATTTGCAAGATCTCGCGAGCCGTCAGATCTCGCAGAGGAGCAAGGAGGTTATGGTGGTCATTTTCTGCAAGAAGAAGCTCAGGAGAGAGAGGGCCATAGATTCATGCCAATGAGGACCGTTGGATTTAATCACGAAATTCCATTTCGGGGTTTCATGGGTGGAAATACCAAAACTTCATCATTTGGATTCGCAAAACTGTGAAGTTCAGATCCCCGACAAAGAGGAAGGTTCTATTGTGGGGTCAAGATTGAACGTGTGTTGGAATCCAAGTGTTTCAGCATTTTGGTATTTGAAAGGGCGAGAAGAGGCCAAGACTTTGGCGGATCAAATCCCCGAAATGTGAAGGTGGAGCTTTCGGTTGAAAGGTGGATATTGTCACATCGGCATCCCGAAACTTCGGAGTTCGGGAAATTGGCGTTCACGTTGATAAGGAGCAAGATCCCTGCTATATTTCATTTTCTGAAATTGTGACACAAGTGACCTAGTCCATCAGTGAATCGGGAATCGGGAAATCGGGGTTCGCGGTGACATAAGGTTCGGGATCGTGAGTCTAGGACTCCCGATAACCTAAATAGTGAAACCACACAGGATAGCATATCGCGAGGGGGCGACAGGTGGAAAAAAGGCTCATGTTAGCAGAAAGTGTGATTGAAGTGACACATGGAAAGGACAAGAGTTGTGGGACCTAGAGCAGGCACGCAAGTCTTTCGGGATTTCAGGACCTGGAAGGTAGAGGAGAAATAGAGCTCCTGTATATCGTGCTCCCGGTGCGTGAAATAGCATTGATCGTTGGATCAAGGGAAAAATCCAAAACTATTGATTTCTAGTGGAGGCAGAACCTTAGCATTCCAGAGTTTATCGGAACTCGGCATATCAGTGTTCGGAGGTCTGAAAGCACATACGCTTGATCACAAGACTCACGAAATTACGAAGTCCGATCGCCCAAAGTGTGAAGGGAGATTCCACGAGGTTTTACTATGGGGTGCAGATTTCCCAAAAGGGAAATAGAAGAGCCAATTGTTGAGAGCTCTTCGAGCCAGCGAAAGAAGAAAGATCCTATGTGCATGGAGTTCCGAGTTGCGGGTTGGGAGGACTGTATCATCTTGGTATCAGAGCTTGATTCTTGTTTGTATATTTCAGGCAGGAAAAGCGAGAAGGAATTTCATCCATGCCACCAAGGAGAAGGGACAGACAAACACCCGATCCACCAAAGGATAGGGAGGTGTTAAGAGAAAGAGGTAGACAGGTGCCAAATCCAGAAGTGGAAAGAGATCTGCATGACATTTGCGCCAGACTCGTGGATGTGGAAATAAAACAAAGGCACATAGCTGATATTGGAGATGTCAGTGAGTTTAAAAGTGAAGATGAAGCTAGACATGGAGAAGAAGAAGTCACAACAAAATATGCAACAAATTAATGCTTGATTAGAGCTATTGCAAGAATGAGTGCAAGAGCCAAAATGGACATTCCAGTTTATGAGGGAAACTTGGATGCTAAAGATCTTCTAGACTGGATTAGAGCTCTGGACACATACTTTGACTATGAAGATGTCGAAGAAGACAAGAAGTTCAAACATGCTGTCACGAGACTTAAGGGACATGCAACATTGTGGTGGGATGAACTGCAAGATGACAAACACTGCCACGGTAAGAAGAAAATCAAGAGTTGGGATAAGATGATTGCAAAAATGAAAGAAAAATTCATTCCTAGGGATTATCAAATTACTTTGTTTCGAAGGATGTAGAACTTGAGGCAGAAGCTGATGATAGTGAAGGAGTACACCAAAAAGTTCTACAAGATGAACATCAGAGTAGGTCACCATGAAAGTAATGATGAAAAGGTTTCCAGGTATATGAATGGCTTGAGATATTAAATTTAGGACGAGATGATCATGATGACCATCCGAACACTGGAAGATGCTTATCAAATGGCTCTAAAGGTGAAAGAGAAGCTGAGCCGAAAACAAGGTCAAAGAGGCCAAGGAAGAAGTCAAGCCAAGGGAAAATTAGTTGTCCAAGATAGAAGTCAGAAGCCTAAGTAAGACTGGAAGAAACCTCAACCTCATATTGAGAGAGGTGGAAGCTCACAGAAAGGTCAATATGTTGGACAAAGAAGGTAGTATGCTGATCAGAGAGGAGAGTATGTTGATAACAACATTTTTCCTCGTACTAGAGGTAGAGGAAGAGAAAGAAGTGGAGTGATAAAATTCTTCATGTGCGGAAAGGTCAGACACAAGTATTATGAATGTCTATACAAGAAGAAAGAGGAAGGAGAGACTCACATTGCCAAATCACAGAGGTGAAATGTTGAGGCAGAAGATGCTGCGGGTGGAAGATCCCTGATGATGCGAAAAGCTCTTTTAACACTAGAGAAGGAGGTGGAGAATCCAGTGCAAAGGAACAGTCTTTTTTGAACTGCTTGCAAGACCAAGGACAGGGTATGCAAGGTCATTGTGGACAGTGGTAGCACAAATAATCTTGTCTCAACAGAGATGGTAGAAAAGTTGGAGCTGGAGATGGTTGATCATCCAAGCCCATACAGAGTTTTGTGGTTGCAAAAAGGACATCAGGTAAATGTCACTAAGCAATGTTTAGTTGAATTTAAAATAGGAGGGTATATAGATGAAATACTCTGTGATGTTATTCCTATGGATGTTTTTCATCTATTGCTGGGTATATCATGGCAATATGACAGGAATGTGATTCATGAACACCTACACCCTAGAACACCTACACCCTAAAGAAAAATGGGAGAACTCACATGTTGTTGCCGATCAAAGATAAAGAAATAAAACTAGAGGTGAGCAACACTGTACTTCTCATGAGTGGGAAGGAACTTCTTACAGAGGTTAAGAAGAGGGAGGAACCGCAATTCACTATGGTCAAGAAGCCAAAGATTGTTTTAACAAGCACAAGGGTAGATGATTTACCAGAAGAGGTTTAGGAACAATTGGAAGAGTTCGTTGACATAGTATTGGACAAACTACCTCGTTCATTGCCACTGATCATAAGTGTGAGTCATCATATTGATCTCATACCTGGACCTAGTTTGCCAAACAAAGCAGCGTACAGATTGATGCCACAGGAGAATGAAGAGGTCAAAAGATAAGTCTAGGATTTGTTGGACAAAGGTTTGGTCAGGGAAATCTTGAGTCCGTGTGTTGTTCCGACAGTACTCAGTTTGAAGAAAGAAGGAGGTTGGAGGATGTGTACTGACTTGAGAGAAATCAGCAAGATAACCATCAAGTACAGATTTCCATTGCCAAGGATGGATGATCTGATGGATTTCTTGAGTGGGGCCAATTTTTTTTCGAAGATTGATTTAAAAAGTGGTTATCACCAAATCCGCATGAGGGAAGGTGACGAATGGAAGACAACATTCAAAACCAATGAAGGGTTATACGAATGGCTTGTCATGCTGTTTGATTTAACAAACACATCAAGTACTTTCATGAGATTGATGAATGAAGTCCTGGAGGATTTCATCGGAAAATTTGTCATTGTGTACCTTGATGACATACTAATTTTCAATAAAACAAAGGCAGAGAATCTAAAACATTTGGCTACAATGATGCAGAGGTTACAGTAGGAGAAGCCACTGATAAACATGAAGAAATCCTCATTGATGAAGAGGGAGCTCATTTATTTGGGGTTTGTTATTTCTGCAGATAAGTTGAGGATGGATATGGATAAGGTGGAGGTAATCAAGAATTGGTTGTCACCAAAGAATATCTTTGAGGTGAGAAGTTTTCACGGATTGACTAGTTTCTACCGAAAATTCATCAAGAATTTCAGTGGAATTAGTGTGTCGATGATGGACACAGTGAAGAAGAGACACAAATATTTTCATTGGACAGAAGAGGCTGAGAAGAGTTTTAATCTGTTGAAGAGGAAAATCACAGAACGACCAATCCTGGTGTTGCCTGATTTCCAAAAGAAATTTCAAGTGAAATGCGATGCAAGTGGATTTGCAATAGGGGAAGTCTTGAGTCAAGAAGATAGGCCGATATCATACTTCAGCGAGAAGCTGAACGAAGCGAAAGTCAAATACTCCACGTATGACAAGGAGTTTTATTCTATCATTCAGGCATTGAAGAAATGGAGACATTACTTAATTCCTAAAGAGTTTGTCTTATACAGTGATAATCATGCATTGCAATTTGTGACTCAACATGAGAAGTTGAATCAAAGACATGTAAAATGGGTTGAATATATGCAAAATTTAACTTTTGTGATTAAACATATTTTTGGTACTGCTAACAAAGTTGCTAATGCTTTGAGCAAGAAGTGTTTGCTATTGCAGGAGTTCAGGGTCAAAATGTTGGGTTTTGATGATCTCAAGGAGATGTATCAAGCTGATCCAGATTTTAAAGAGGCGTACGAAGCAACTGAGAATCCAATTCCCAGAGATAGAAGCCAATGGGTAGAATACATGATCCAAGAAGGATTATTGTTTATAGGTAATCATCTTTGTATTCCAAAATGCTCCATGAGGGAGAATTTTCTGAAGGAGAAACACAATGGAGGATTGGCCAGGCATTTCGGTCATGACAAGATGTTCGCAAAGTTGAATGAGTCATATTTTTGGCTAGGAATGCAAGAAGACATCAAAATATTTGTGGACAGATGCAGAATTTTTCAACATTCAAAAGGAAAGAGGCAGAATGTAGGTTTTTATCAACCATTGCCCATACCTGAGAGGCTGTGGGATGCAGTCAGCATGGAATTCATATTGGTTTGACTCAATCTTTGCGGTGGTGGATAGATTTTCCAAAATGGCACATTTCATTCCATGCCAGAAAACCAGTGACGTAACTCACATTGCGAATCTGTTTTTCAAAGAAGTCATTCGACTTCATGGCTTGCCAAAAATCATAGTTTCGGATCGAGACACTAAGTTCGTAGGACACTTCTGGAGAACCTTATGGAAAAATTTTGGGATGAACTTTTCGTTCAGTTCAGCTTATCATCCCCAGATGGATGGACAAACAGAAGCTGTGAACAGGAGTTTGGGAGACTTGCTGAGGAGTTTGGTGATGCTGAGAAGTTTGGTGACAGAACACCACAGCTAGTGGGACAACATATTACCATGGGCGGAATTTTATTACAACAATTCAATCAACATAAGAACTGGACAGAGTCTGTTTCAGATTGTCTATGGCATGTAGCCGAGAGTAGTTTCTAAGCTGAGGGATTCAGAACAGACTGCAACTAGGAGTGCTAGTGCAAAAGATTTCACAGAGGCAATGAAGGAACTTCACAGCCATGTGAAGGAGTGATTGCAACATTCGAGCCAAGAATATAATCGGAGAGCAGATCAACACAGGAGAGAACTTCAGTTTGAAGTTGGCGATTTGATCCTCCAACATTTGAGAAAGGAAAGGTTCCCAAAGGGAACATATCATAAACTGAAGATGAAGAAAATCAGACCTTGTAAGGTCTTGAAGAAATTTGGGGCGAATGCATATGAGATTGACTTACCCGATGGGATTGGAATTTCTCTGATATTCAATGTCTCAGATTTGTACCCTTATAAATTTGAGGAAGAAGAAGCAGGAAATGAACAACCAGAGGTTCAGTGGACAAAACAAATGTCCGTTGAAGAAAAGCCACAAATGGAGCGCATACTGGACAAAAGAGTTGGCAAGAGGACTAGGCGAAAGGAATATTTTGAATACTTGGTCAAGTGGAAGGGCCATCCAATTGACCATGTCAACTGGGAGAATGAAACCGAAATACAGAAGCATGGGTAGATCATGCGCGAGATCATCGATAGGAGGCCATGAAAATTTTCAAGCGAGGGAGTATGATACAGGAGCATCGCCAGCAGGTAGCAAGCACGCGTAGATGTGGAGGAAAGATAGACAAGCGCCAATACATTTCTTTTTGAAATGTTTTGAAGTTTGAAAGTGCCATATAATTAATGGGATAGTTAATAGAGGCGTACTCACATTTATGGAGGAGAAATGTTATCAGACCTTGAGCGTCCCACTCTCGTTTGAAGTAGATAAAGGCATTTATGCAAAGTTAATGTAGGTAGATAGAATTTAATGCTTAGATTAGACAGTTTTAGAGTGCAAGAGGGAAAAGTGATATAGACACCCTCATTGTATAGTTGTATTATGGTTTTTAAGATTATGAGCATAGAGCAAAGAAGAGAAGAAGCAGAGAGCTGTGTAGAATAATTCCATGTACATAAGTTATGGATTAATACAAAAAGCCTTGATTCAGACTCATGGTTCTCATATATTCTCTACGTGTGCATTGTTAAATGTTATGCTCATGAATGTTTTACTATTTTTGTCATGCATTTGTTGTTTATGCTGTGTATAACACTTTCTTGTTAAATTTCTGAAATCTGAGAGAGAGAGAGAGAGAGTAAGGGAAATGAGTTTCAACTATTTCTCTATCTGTGCAAGAGTTCCTGCAAGGAGTGCAGTTGAATTGTCCAAAAGGAGTGCATTGACAAGAGTTCATAGTTTTATCTCTGAAAGCTCAGGAGGGTTAACATTGTTCTTATTCTCGCAGAAGTGCAAGTTAAGCACAGGAGCCATGCAAGGAGTGTGCAGGCCGAGTAAAGTCTCATATTTGCGAACCTGAGAAATTGTTAAAGGACTACTGCTGCAAGGAATGTGTAGAGTCGAAGGACTTCAATTCTTTGAAGTAATTGAAGGATTTGCCGCAAGGAGTGCATGCAGGAATCTTCTTTAAGACTCAGAGTTGGAGAAAACTCAGGAGGGATAGAGTCTTCACAGTCATCAAAGAAAAGAACATAAGGTTGGTGTCTGGAGGCGTCACAAGGTTGTGTTGCAGGCGGTTAATTTCCATGGCGAACCACTTTATGAAATTTGCAAAAGTTCTCAGAAGGGAGAACAGACAGTCAGAATTCTCTGTGGAGAATTCGTGAGATCCCGCGAGCTGTCAGATCTCGCAGAGGAGCAAGGAGGTTACGGTGGTCATTTTCTGCAAGAGGAAGCTCAGGAGAGAGAGGGCCGTAGATTCACGCCAACGAGGACCATTAGATTTACTCGTGAAATTCCATTTCGGGGTTTCATGGGTGGAAAGACCGAAACTTCGTCATTTGGATTCACAAAGCTGTGAAGTTCGGATCCCCGACAAGGTGGAAGGTTCCATTGTGGGGTCAAGATTGGATGTGTGTGGGAATCCAAGCATTTCGGCATTTCGGGGTTTGAAAGGGCGAGAGGAGGCCAAGAATTTAGCGGATCAAATCCCTGAAATGCGAAGGGGTAGCTTTTGGGTGAAAGGTGGAGATTGTCACATCGGCATATCAGAACTTCGAAGTTCAGGAAATTGACATTCACATCGATAAGGAGCAGGATCCCTGTTATATTGTGATTTCCAAAATCAAAACATAAGTGACCTAGTCCATTGGCAAATCGGGAATCGGGAAATCGGGGTTCGCGATGACATAATGTTGGGGATCGCGAGTCTAGGACTCCCGTTAACCAAAATAGCGAAACCACACAGGCTAGAATATCGTGAGGAGGCGACAGGTGGAAAAAAATCTCACGTCAGCGGAAAGTGTGATTGAAGTGACGTGTGGAAAGGACAAGAGTTGTGGGACCCAGAGCAGGCACGCAAGTCTTTCGAAATTTTGGGACCCGGAAGGTAGAGGAGACATAGAGCTCTTGTATATTGAGCTCTCGGTGCGCAAAATAGGGATCATCATTGGATCAAGGGAAAACTCCAGAACCGTTGATTTCTAGTGGAGGCGGTACCTTAGCGTTCCAGAGTTTATCGAAACTCAACATATCGGTGTTCGAAGGTCTGAAAGCACAGACACTCGATCACAAGACTCGCGAAATCGTGAAGTACGATCTCCCGAAGTGTGAAGGGGGATTACACGAGGTTTTACTATGGGGTGCAGATTTCCCGAAAGGGAAATAGAAGAGCCAATTGTTGAGAGCTCTTCGAGCCAGCGGAAGAAGAATGATCCTGTGTGCGTGGACTTTCGACCTGCAGGTTGGGAGGACTGCGTCAATGGGAGAATTTATTGACTCAACTTCTCTTCATCCCAATATAGTCCACAATGTTTCCTATGAAATGAATTCATGCATCTTCACTTGGATGAAGTGCATTTGAAGGCATAGCAGGACACTTGACTAGGATACTCCTAAATTGATTGAAAATTATAATAGTATCTCAGAGGAATCATTTGCCTTCATGTAACATCCAATTCCCTTTGATATTATTCCAAATGATTGTCCAAAGGGTCACTCCAACACCTATGTGATATGTTATCTCCATGAGTGACCAAACATTATAGGAACCTTTGTGACCAAAGGATTATAACAAACATTCTTCAAACTAGTAAAGTTACCCTGCCAAGCTACTTCTTCCTTAGTAAACATGGTGAACAGTTCCCAACAAACTTATGAAATAAACTCCTCAAATAAGTTGATCTCTAATAGCACCTATAGAGAACCTAATATTTTTTCCAAAATAAAGTTTTTTGGTCATCTCCAGTCATGTCACACTACATTACTTCATCCTGAATGGCTTTACAAACCTACAGCTACTACAACTATTGTAGCTCTTCACTTAGAGTCTTCCCATAAACTCATTTTAAGATACATTAGTTAGATGAATTACCAAGTCCTATTAATTTTAAATAATGCAACTCTTACACTAGGAATAAATCCAACCACATCCTTAAAATATTTCACAACTCTTATACTTGCAAATTACACAACTTATCCAATACAAGCATACAAGAAAAAATTACATCTAATACACATGGGACAACCATAGAACACCAATATGGACATACACCAAGATAGGTTCCTTAACTTTTAATTATACAAATAATGTTACAAGTAAAATAGAATAGTGTGACCAATTTTCTTGCATCTCATTTATATATTACATGTAAAATAAAAGAAATCTAGATATTGTCAATCCAATCCTTGTAGCATCCACAAGCCTACCTCCTACATATCCTATTATGTCTCTTTGTCACATAGAAAATGCAAGTCAACCTATGATGCCTAAACCCTGGACAAGACAATGGTATACCTCCTTGATGACTGTTGTAGCTCAATTTATTCCATGCCTTATCTTAATAATACATACACACATTTATATACTTATATCAATATTTTTTTCCACTATAAATCCCTATCATACCAAGTGAACCCAAGTTCAACGCAAGCAGATTGTTTCATGAATAGTTCTATTTTGTGTTGAGTTTTCCCAATCCATCTCGAGCCTTCCTAGTCATATCATGCACCTAGGTCATATATCCAGCCAAATTTCAAAGACATCTCTATCACATAGAGGTCATCATGTCTTTCCATCCATGGAAACCAAATGCACCCGAAGTGTGTCCAAGTGGGACAATGCATTTAGTTGGATCTCAATCCATTCAATGGAAACTTCCACACATTATGGGATGAGTCAATTATTCAGTTATATACATCCTTCCCATGCACCCAAGGCATCCCCGATTCCATATATAAGCAACATGGATGGGTCACAACTCCATCCAACGATTTGGTTAGATGTGTATAATGTTTTATCTATAGGTGTAAACTTGAGGGGTTAGGTAGGTTAGGTCCCTAACCTTCCCTCCCCCTTAGAATAAACCTTGTCCTCAAGGATTGAGATGACGAAATTGCTGCATAATTTTAGTGGGCTCCTAGGTGGCATCTGCTGGAGTTGTATCTTTCCACTGAACTAACACTTCCTTTATGGTATGCTGACGAAGATGTTTTTTTCGTTGGTCCAAAACTGCTTGTGGTTGCAACCAGATAGATCCTTCTTCATCCAACTAGGAAAGGTTGGTTTGAGTTTGGCACTTAGTTCCAATCACCTTATTTAAGAAAGAGACGTAAAAAATAGGATGGAGCTTAGAATGATTAGGTAAATCTAACTGATAGGACACCTTCCCAACACACTTAAGAACTATATAAGGACCATAACATTCGGCTGCTAGTTTCTGACAATGTTCGGACTGGAGTGAAGTTTTCTTATAAGGTTGCAGCCGAAGAAATATCTGATCTCCTTCAACAAATTTCCATTCTGAGCGAACTTGATCATCTTGTTTCTTCATACGATTATGAGCCATGGCCAAATTCTCTTTGAGGGTATGAATAATAGCCTCGCGAACTGTAAATGTTTGGTCAACCGCCTAGACCTTCGTTACAAATGCAATGTAGGAGATAATTTAAGGTGGCTTTTGGCCATATACTTCTTCAAAAGGAGTCATGCAAATAACTATATGGTAGGAAGTGTTGTACCACCATTCAACTAATGGTAAACAAAGATCCCATTTATTTTTATTTTTAGAGGAAAAACACCTCAAATAAGTCTCCAAACATTTATTGACGACTTCATTTTGATCATCAATATGGGGATGATAGCTGGTGCTGAAATGCAATTGGGTTCCCTGGAGTCTGAATAGTTCTTGCCAAAAATTGTTGGTGAAAGTTGGATCTCGAATAGAAACAATATAATGAGGCATGTCATTAAGCTTGAAGATATGATCCATGAAAATTGAGCAACATTTGAGGCGGTAAGTGGGTCTTGAAGACCACAGAAATGAGCATACATGGAAATACGATCCACAACCACCATGATGACACACTTATTTCTTGATTTAGGTAATCCCACAATAAAATCCATAGAGATGCGCTTGAAATAGAGGGTGGAATTAGAAACGTTTGGAGTATGCCAGGAGGTTTTATGGTTTCTCCTTTGTTGTGTTGACAAACATCACATTCTTATACAAAAGTGTGAACTTCCTTTTTCATACCAACCCAGAAAAAAGAACGTTTGACCTGATCATAGGTTTTGGTAAACCCTGAATGCCTACCTATGGGAGTAGCATGAAGCTCAAAAAGCACTGCGGATTTAAGTTGTGACTGTTTACTTAAATACAAGCGACCTTTGTAGCGAAGTTAATCGTTGTGCCAAGAGTACCCGGGGGAAAGTGGAGAGTTGGATTTCAATTGTTGGATCATATGTGACATTTTAGGATCATGTAGCCATTCTTGGCGCACAACTTGGAGCCAATATGGTACAGTGAAGGAGAGGAAAAAAATGGACCCTTCATCTTCATATTTTCGAGAAAGAGCATCAGCAACCACATTTTATTTTCCTTTTTTGCAAATAATCTCATAATCATAACCAAAGAGCTTAGTTACCCATGTTTGTTTCTCTGGGGTGGAAGGTCGTTGCTCCAGAAAATACTTGAGGCTTTGATGATGTGTATTAATTTGGAATAATTTCCCCAGGAGATAAGGGCACTAGAGATCCACTGCATGAAAAATATCCAATATTTCTTTTTCATAGATTGATTGGACCAAATGACATTCAGACAATTATTTTCTAGTAAAGGCCAAAGGTCTACCTTCTTTCATAAGGATAGATCCAATTCCTTTTCCCGAGTCATCACATTTGAGGAAAAAGGTTTTTGTGAAATTAGGAAGGGCCAAGACCAGAGTAGTACACATAGCTACCTTAAAATCTTGAAAATCTTGATCCGTTGCGAGAGTCCAAGTCAAATAATTCTTTTTAACGAGAGTAGTGAGAGGGGCTACAATCTTCCCATAATTCTGATAAAACTTGCGATCATAGCCGTCTAAACCCAAAAAGCCATGCGATATTTTGATATTCTTGAGGCGAGTCCAATCCTGCATTGCTTCAATCTTTTTAGGATTCACCTCGACACTAGCCTTTCCAATAATATGACCCAAGTACTCTACTTCTGAGGCTCCAAAGGAAAATTTCAAGTGTTTGAGGAAATTTTTTTGCTGCGAGAGTAGATGGAGAATTTGATCCACATGGGAAAGATGAGATTTCCAAGTTTTAAGATAGATGAGAATATCATCAAAGAAAACTAAGACAAAATGATGGAGAAAAAGAAAGAAGACATGATTCAAGAGGCTTTGGAAGGTAGAGGGGCCATTACACAGGCCAAAAGGCATGACCAAAAAATCATAGTGAGCCTCACGATTTCGAAAGTAAGTCTTGTGTATGTCAAATTGTTGCATACATATATGGTGGTTTCCAGAACACAAATCAAGTTTAGTGAAGTATTGAGGGCCACTGAGCTCATCCAAGTGATCATCAATGACAGGAATGGGGAACTTTTCCTTGATGGTGAGATTATTGAGGGCACGAAAGTTGGGACACATGCACCAAGTATCTTATTTATTAAGTACCATGACCATAGGGGAAGAATAAGGGATGGTACTGGGGAGAATAACACCCTCTTGGAGCAATTCCTGCACTATTTTTTCAATTTCATTCTTTTGGGCAAAGGGGTGACGATAAGGGAAAACATTGGGAGGAATACTTCCAGGAACAAGGGGAATGGAATGATCATGAACACCATGAGAAGGAGGAAGTCCCTAAGGGGTGGAAAAAACAACTTGATGTTTGGAAAGGATAGCTTGCAGGTCAGGATGCACATAGGTTGTCTCAACGAATTGAATAGAATGGAGTTGAGAAATGATACTAGAGTGGGCTTTATTTAGGATATTTTCCATATGATGCGAACTAATGATCTAAGGAGAACAAACTATGAGACCTTGGAATTCATACCTTTGTCCTTTATGTTGGAATTGCATGGTTAATTACTTAAAATCCATAAGAATGGGACCCAAAGTGTGTAACCATTCAACACTTGGCACAATGTCACAACCTCCCATGTCAATGGAAAACATATGATATTTTAGTTGGTAATGTCCAATTTGAAGATGAAAATTTTCACAACTCCCACCACATTTCATGGACCCACCATTGGCTATCATGATTTGAAAATTATTGGCAACATGAATATAAAAATTGGTTTCCTAGGCAATGCGACGATAAATAAAATTGTGGGTGCTACCACTATCAACAAGGATAATGAACTTCCTGTGCTTAATGTAGCCAATCAACTTGAGTGTTTTTGGGGCTGAGAAGATAGTGAGGGAATGCAAGGAAATAAGTGGGTCAACTTCAGGTGGGTCAACAGGTTCCTGGGTGGCATTAGGAAGGGAGGGTTCTTCAACAAGAGGAACTATCACATCCTCTTCAAGAACATCTTCGAAAATGGCCATAAATAGTTTTTGTTCCTTACGCTTGTGCCCCGACAAATATTTTTCATCACAATTATAGCAAAGACCCTTCTATTGGCATTCAACCATTTCATCCCTAGTTAGTTTCTGGACCTTGAGGGGAGTGACAAGGGGGTTAGGATTAGTGGGTCAAGGGTGAGGAACAAAAGGGTTTTTTTTTTCTAGGAAAAAACATCTTGTTGAGCCTGTTTAGCACGTTGAGTAGCTTCCAACCAAGTTGAAGAGAGGGCCATGAGAACCTGGGATCAGATTTCATCCTTGATACCATTGATAAATAATTCATGGAAGAACGCATCTAACATGCCCTCTGTTCAAAAAGACAAAATCTCAAAACAAGTGATGAAGTCTTCCACTGTGCCTGACTATTTCAACTTGGTCAAACAACTGAGATAGTGGGTATCAATATCAAATTGGGCATAGAGCGCAGCCAAAAACTGGGTCTAGGAAATGTAGCCTCGACATGATTTTATTCTCCATTGCCACCATTGCCAGCGTTCAGGATCTAGATAGAGGACAACATAGAGAATTTTGGCCAACTCGTCAGTAATACAATGTAGAGAAAAGTAATGCTCCATTTGAGTGACCCAAGAGTGACCCAACCTATAGGATCAAAGCCATCAAATTTATTGACCTCTACGCGGGGAATATGGGGTTCACGATGAAAGGAGTTGGAGTGAAAATGCAGAGACTGAGAGAAATCAACAACATTGGGTTGGTCTTATGGGGAAGCACCCATAGGGTGATTCAACAATTGATTGACAACAGACTGGACGGAGGTAAATTATGTTGTGAGGTTGGCTTCCATGTTGTTAAATCTGTGCTCTATTGTCTCAATGTGGGAATTGGTAGAATCCATTTGAGATGTGAGATGTTCGATGGAGACATGGGCTTGATTGATGGAAGTTTGGAGTTCTTGGTTGCGAGTGGTGGCCATTTGGAGAGGGGAAGTGTAGGTAGGTAAACAATGGGTGGGTGGGACCACAAAAAAAGGACTTCGAAGTGATAGGTACCACAACGATCAATTCTTGAAGGGAAATATAATGGAATAGGAGAAAAAATAGGGAAATATGGAAGGGGTTGGGTCTACTGAAACAAAAAGGATTAAAAATGATGGGTATGACTACGATTAGGGAGAAAAGGGGAATCCAATGGAATCCCAAATAAGTGTGTCGACGAGACCACTATAATTTTTTTTACACTCCTGCAGAGTTATACTAGGGCCTATAGAATACTACATTGACGAAATGCCCAAATGCTTAACAGGAAGAAATGTGTAGTAATTTCACAACTAGAATGCAAAACACATTGTAGCACAATAATAAATTTTTTTGGTTTTATTTCTGTTTCCTTCCCAAGGGTTAGGGTATTCAAGGGTTTTCCCTGTGCTATAGCTATCTGATATACATGTGAGGTCCAACAGTAGTACTCGACCAAATATCTCAGGGCACCAACTAAGGAGGCTAGACCGTACCCTTAGCCATACTACCCGACTACCCAAGTACTAGAGAGTATCTTCCCGAGTGTTTTTCTCGATGGCACTATAGGAGTGAGTTGACTGATTGATTTATTTATGGAGGGATTCAAGAGATATAGGTTGATCCATATATAGTTTTTGTCTGATGCGCTACCACTTGAAGCGGTACCAACATGGGTTACAAGGGTGGCCAACAGATGTGCGCTTAAGTACCACTTGTATTTACTGCATGTATGAATCCTCGACCGTGGGTTTATGTACATAACGACAGATCTTTGTATCTTAAAGACATCGGAATACGTCTCTACCCTGCAAAAAATTTAACCCACAATTTTCTACCAAGGAAGGTGCTATGATACCACTTTTAATATTCCAAATATAAAATAGTTTGCAAAACAAAAATAATTTTCTAGAAATGACAAATAAACAATGATATAACCAGAACAACAACACAATAATACCAAAATAATACCAGAATAACACTAGAAAGAGCACTTTGATTACTGAGAGCAATGTTCACTTGCCTCTTCGAGGAAGAAACCTCCATCAGAGTAGAGCTCTATTACATTAATATCCAAGAAAAAACTCCTCATACCCTCTATTCATATTTATACTAAATCTATCTATCCAAAAGAAAAATCTAGAGGAAGATCCTTCTAGAAGCAGAAGCTTCTATTAGGTCTTCTTACATTTGACTTATTCCTCCTTATTTATATGCCTTATTAATATTGACCTTTATTAAATGGAAATATATTATTCTACCTACTTGAGGGGTTAGGTAGGTTAGGTCCCTAACATACATGTGGGGATGAAAGAATAAGGATCATTTTAACCATTCATTTGGACAAAAAATGTAATTTATTTTTATGCATTTTATATAAAAAAATATTTCTGAAAAATAAGTAAAAAATATCACCCTGCACTTGGGGTACTTAGTCCCATCAATATTTTATGGGCCAATAAACATGAGAATATATATTTTTAAAATTCATAAAAATATTTTTGATTTAAAAGTTAAGAAATTAATCAATGTTTTGGATTAATACATGATTTTCCAAAACATTGGAAATGGTCTTAAAAAGCATAAGAACAAATAGGTAGTCAACACCAGTTGACTTGGAGGAAAACGTTGGAAGACAGATGGACTAACAAAGTTTATGATATGGAATACTTATCTAACTTTGGCATGAGATTAGTATCAACGTGTTCCATTATCTAACCTTTTTTTAATACTTAATGGTGGCATTGTTGGCGATGATAAAGCATAGATGCATCTAATTTGGTGTCCACCTTTTTTTAATACTTAATGGTGGCATTTTTAGTGATGATAAATCATATATGCATCGAATTTTGTGTCTGCATGAGTTACAAATTTTGTGTCTGCATGAGTTACATGAACACCAATATGGCATGACTATCGCATCAATTTGCCCAATTTATCATGTTTGTCATATGCATTTTATTGATGTGTCATTTGTTTCTTATTGAACACAATGAGAGACAATACATGTCAAGAAATTATGCAATCTATTATATTTTTTTAGGAAGCTAGGTGGAAAAAGTAATGTTTTAGGGTGATAATGGTAGAGAGTGTTGGGGAGTATGTTTTGGAAATGTATTGTTTTCTAAAGGGCTTGAATTTGTTTTGTGGTAAGACAACATGGTCCACAAAATACACATTCATATTAGATAGTATGTTGTGGTAAGGGTGTTATTGGACTAATCGATAGGTGCAAACACTAATAGATCTCCCTAGATCCACCTGGATCTAGAACAAAACAGGACAGTACATGACTCTTCCCCTATGTTGTAATCATTCAATCTACTAATAGGAAGGAATAAGTAACATACCTTAATATTGCCTCCTTAAGTCTATGTTATTCCTGCTTCGCTCCGGTGCTCTTGTGAAGTCAATTCCAAGACAACAAAAACCAACCAAAGTGAAGATAGAAAAATATATTCAATGTCAACTTATGCATATGATCAAGGAATTACACAATAAAGTAAAAGTGACTTTACGGGAAAGGGACATGCCGTTGTATCATATTAATTGAAAGTAGAAGATACAACCTAATCTCCTTGATGTTGGAAGCTTCCTTTCAGTGACCTTTGGTTCCAACACACACACTTTCTCTATACTTTGCATGAAGAAGATCCAATTCCTCTTGATAGACTGAATAGAGCCTTCAAGCTTCTGTCAAAGAAGGGTTCTTCACACAATTATTTCACCAATTCTTCATCCAATCTTGCTTAACCTTTTCCATGAGAAACCTTTCAATATATAGGAGAATAAAATATGGTTGCATGGATGAGGATGATCCCATCAAATCTAAGAAGTCAGTCAAATCACAACCATACGAATGCCAACTCATTTTCTAGAAGATTCCCTTCTAGAACCCTCGAGACCTATTCTCCTTTCCAAGATTAAAAACAGGTTCGCACCCTATGTATGGAGAAAACTGTGAGAAGTTCACACCCTAAGTGTAGGTGGCTTTCGATAATGATGGATTACCGCACCCTACGCCATACGCAGCTTGTAAACTCACTTTAAAATATGTTTTTGGAAGGAGACGAGGGCCACTTTTCTCAGGAAAAAATTCCTTGTTGCCATCTTGAATACACCATTGTTAAGACATCACTAGAGTGACCAAAATCACGTGTAACAGAATTCCCCCCAAAGTATGAGGTCAAAATTTGCGACAGACAAAATGCTTTGTAAACTACATGTGTGTGTCAGAAACTAGGAATGCACCTAATCAAAAACCTACAAACAACCAAGCATCTACAGAATACAATACCAGTTCTGAGGTAGGCATTCCCATACTCAGATCAAAGACGAATGACATCATGAATGTAGGTCATGGCCACCAATCATACACAATTGATCCATGCCATCAAAAATACTGCATAGCCACTAGGAATACACTATGGATCTATGCAAAAAAACTCAAATTAGGACGACATAGCCACGTGACATACAAAGTGGATCTATGTGTCTGCAAATTATACATATTCCATCGCAGCTTGGATAAAAAATATGAGACCCAGGGTCTTCAATCCCATCACCTGAAAGTACGAATCTAACCATGTGATTACATGTGTTGAATTCGAACACGGTAGAAACCACTTGATTATTGGTCATTGATCAAATCGTTAACAAGTGCAAGGGAAATCACCATTAATGTCAATGACTCCCAAGGTACACTAGTACAATCCACCAAACGTGAATACATGAGTTGAGGTCGAAAATTCAATGGAATCTCTTGATCAGAGGTCAATGATGAAAACCCACTGTCGAAAGTGAGGAAACCTGCCATTGAGGCATGAAAGTTCCAAGGTACCAAATAATTTCTAAGTATTGTTTCTAGATAATGAGCTGGAGTCGACAGAAAAAAAACTCATCACGGGAGGGCCTTGATGTATCCCCCATCAATGACATGAAATGAGTAATATATTTTGAAGGTGAAAAAAAGTATGATATAGGTTGAATTGGACATAGGGAAGGCTGACACGATGAGAATGGACAACTGCAGATGGCCGACTCAATAGCGGGTTTATATGAACTTCTCTTGAACATATGAATGACATGACCAAGGACTTGGCAGCACTGACTTAAAGATGACTCAGGATATGAACTCGTAGTAAGTCTAATGAGAGACAAATAGATTTCCCAAACTTGCTTCAAATAACGAATAGGGGGAGTCATGTTCAAGAGTGACACTTACTGCCAATAATATGAATACGAAAACACATCCCTCTCCCAAATTCCCCCCCACCATTTCTGGCAAGTACCTCTTTATTTTTACGGAAGCTTGAGGAGGATAACATATGATTTTTAATGTAATCTCATCCTTCAGATGAGTCCCTTAGAGTATGTTTAACGAACCCTAGGAAGGAGTGGCTCGGTCCCATTATAGGTCTTTCGATGTTTGTTTAACGATTCCAAAGATAGAAAAATTGAGGGTTTTTCATGTTTTGAGAGTCTGAAAAACACTTAAAGAGAATTCTCTCAGTTCCTTTTTCATAAAATAGTTCGGTGGGACTGAAAAAGTGATAAACTATCGTCCATCAAACGTTTTGTTCAAATACTTTTACGAGTGTGAACAGAATAAGGTCGCTCGACAATCTTTTTGTTATTATGAAGTGTGAAAACAGATTAAAGGATACTCCTTTGTGTTTGTCGTTTTCGTGTTGCCATGACAAGTATGAAAAGATGAGAAAATTATGCTTAGTTATGTTCTCATGTATTTTTGAGCGCGAGAACGAACGAAGACTGAGCTCAAAGTTTTTCAAAAAACCATAAAAAGCAGTTGTACGTGCGACGAAAAAATAAACAACATCCGTACCCCTTTGTGTGGACTTAAAAGTCATTATATATGCAAAAAGTCACACTCATAGGGATATTAGGCATTAGGTTTGATTGACAAAACAATATAAAAATAAACGAAATTGGTAAAAAGTAAATAAATGTGGGAAAAAATGGCTTTTACCATATTCATTCTGATTTTGCCAAGAACTTTGCCCCAAACCCCTCTCTTTCCCCCAAAATTCGTTGCTCGATAGTGGGAGGCACAAGTGACCATTTGGCGAACCGTCTCTATCAACGAGGTAAGCTCTTGATCTTCGATCTTTTCCATGGTTTAGTTTTTGTTTTTATTGGCAATTTTCAAGGTTTTGGGTTTGTTTTAGGGCCAAAACTTGCGCCTGAGTATTCTCGCAGGCTAGCCATACGGGACCTATGAGAATGCATGATTCTTGCAGGCGGTCTTGAGGGTACCTGCAAGAATCTTGCACTGTGCTAAAGGGGCACCTTCGGGGGCCAAAAAATGAAATTTCACTTTGATTTTTGCTCAATAAAAAATATGCCAAGGTTTGAAATGGGTTATTGACCCTTCTCTTATGGATCTTGTGTAGGCATTTGACTGTCATGATGATGGAGTGGCGAGAAAGAGAACATGAGGAGGAGGATTCCATTGTCGGGAATGACCTGGGTACCATTGCATCCCTCTGATACTATGGGCTCTTGAAATTCTTTTGGATTCCAGGCATGAGGGCCCAAATCAGGTTGTTGGAGTACCTGGTTCATATGTGGGACATGGACCAGTAGTTGTTTCACATGGGAGTCCACACCTTGACCCTAGATATCAAGGATATCTACTTTCTGATAGGGTTATCATGACGTGGGTACCATGCTAGCTTGACCGGTAGTCGAGGTGGCAGACTTGCTATGAAGGAGTATTGTCACCAAAACTATGTCTCGGAGGCGGAAAGAAGCAAAGGAAAGGTGGCTATTTGGGGGGTCCAAGATTTGACCCTGTGAACCATCTTGTTCACTATAGCATGCATGGGAAGGAGTGCATCTCTACACATGGCTCTCCAGAGCTACTTCCAATATTCCATAGAGTGCACAAAGCGGTGAATCTTCAATTGGTCGGATGCAGTTTTCCGTAGTATGAAGAGGCAATTGACAAAATGAAGGAAAGGCGACCTGAAGCAGTTCAGGTACAAATCAATTTTGGTGTTATTCTTTTTTGAGAGGGTCCCCTTGCTGAGATTACAAGTTGAGTGGGGTTTACTGGCCCCACTAGATCTAAGGATGCTAAGGTGGTGTAACCTCATGGCCCGACACGTAGTTGGGCCTATCATCAAATACGATGATTCATTTTTTGACTAGTTGCGGCCACAGATGTTGATGGTTGATGACTACACCGACGCTAGATTGGACTTCTGAGGGGATCCAGATTTATCCCTACTTGAGGATGCTCAGTGGGTTGACCTAGGTAAGAAGTACACATTTTGTTCTTTTAAATGTTTTTGTAATTTTTATCATACAAAATGTTTTTTATGTTTGTCTAAGGACTAATCAAAAAATCTCCTTTTGATGACACAGATGTGGGGCCATATCGACCACCAAGAAGATCTCCTATTCAGTGGCGAGGAGAGGCGGCTCTAGTGGCATGATGGGATGTCGAATACTATGAAGCAGTGGAGGAAAACTTGGAGGGGTTGACTGCTGACATTCCATATATGGCTATTGGGGAGATCCCTCAGCGTTATCAGTGCCACACTATGGGCGTGTCAGAGTATATTAGCCGACTACTTCGTAGGGTGGCCCAGGAAGTCGTGTGTTATCATGAGCGTCACCCATGACGCTACTTTGTAGAAGTTATGAGCTTCAAATTTTGAAATTTTGGTCCTTGGACAGAAACGTTTTGTAAAAACTTTTGATTGTTATATACATATATAGGGCTTCTACCAGCTTATCTTGTGTTGTGTGATACATGTGATGTGATTGGTTTATAAATGGCCCAAACGTCTGTCTAATACATAGTTAGCTAATTCATTAGTTAATGTATTTAGACATCTAGGAATATGCTGATACTCAATGTAATCAAAATAATGTTCCAAGAGGAGAATTCGTAAATATACCCATAATAAAGTAGGACTTTGAATAACATAGAAATTACTTAACTGTAGTACTACTGGCTACGAATCAAGTTGTACAACCAAGTGACGAATACCGAGAGAAATAGCATCAATCAACAATTCTATAACGATGCTATACTCTGGAATATTGTTGGTTGCACGGCTGAGACACACACCTCGTAGAGTGATAAGTTCGTTTGTAGGGGTGTAAATTGCCCAAGTAGCAGAAGTAAGGTTTTGAGTACTATGGCTAGCGCCATCAACGAAGACAATGTTGGGTAGCGAAGACTCCAACATCTGGAAACAAAACACAACGTAACATAAGCGGTCGAGGGTAGAGACTAGATAACAAAATAACATACTACAGTAACAGGCAAGAAGTATGATACAATAAAATACAAGTACTAATGCACATGTGACCTTAGGAATAATACTTCTTTAAGTACAACCCATTTCTGAGTTCACTCAAAGGGATACCGTCGTAATCTACTAACTTGTAAGTTCCTTTCTCCAAAACTCTCCTAACGATATAAGGACCTCGCCACATAGCTTCGAATTTTCCTTCTCCTAGCATATCTCAATCTTGTTCGTAAAGGAGAACCAAATCACCTTTGGAGAAAACGCGATGCTTGACATGTTTGTCATATTGGGCTTTGATGTGTTTCTTTTGGGTTTCTATGACTAGGGTGGCGTCGCGACAAGTTTCATCTAATCGCATGAGATACAACAGACGTTCTTCTTTGGCGGAAGTGTTTGGGAGGAGTTCGATGGCTAGTTTTAGGGAGGGTATCTCACATTCAATCGACAGGATGGCTTCTAGACCATAGACTAATCAGAATGGTGTAAACCTGGTAGCAGACTTAACGGATGTCCAGTAAGCCCACAATTTTTAAAACAACATCATGTTCCAACTCATTTTGTGAATCCCTATCATTCTTCAAAGCATGGTTATGAAGACTTTGTTAATTTCTTTGACTTGGCCATTGGCTTGTAGGTAATAGGGTGTTGAGTTTTCATGGCGAAGACCCAAATTTTTAGTGAGTTCAAAAATCATGAATTTTTTAAAGTGGCTACCGTGATCGATGACGATAGCCTGAGGAACACCAAAATGAGCTATGATGTGATTGAATATGAATAATACTACGGTCTTTCTGGTGTTGTTAAATGTCGGCATCGCCTCAGCCCATTTCATAAAATAATCTATGTCTACAATAATGTATGCATGCCCCCTGGCCGAGTGAGGGTGACATGTCATGAAATTGATACCCTATTTCTCAAAAGGACCAACGGAGACCACAAGGTGAAGAGGAGAAGGATGTGACTGTATTTTATGGCTGTCGGTTTGGCAAGCGTGGCATTTTTGGATGACAATTATACAATCATTAAATAAAGAAGACCAAAAATACCCTACTTGCAAGATCTTCTGGGCAGTAGCATACCCAGACATATGACCACCACAGGCTCTAGAGTGGCAGTCATTTAAGGCTTTCTCGGCTTCGTCAAACGTGAGGTAGCGATGAAAAATTGAGTTAATCCCACGACAATAAAGAGTATCACCAAGGATAATATACTGATGGGCTTGGTAGCGTATTCGATGACGGACAATACTAGACAAATTGGGATGGAAAGTTAGGGTCTGGAGATATATGATGATATTTCCATACCAAAGATCATCGGAACTAATCAGGAAAAGGGATTCATTAGGTAATGAATCAGCTGCTACATTTTTCGTCTTGGAGTAGGGAAAGTCGCATATCAACTCGACAAACACTAAGGATTTCTTGGATTTAGCGCATTCAAATTCTAAGTCAAACTCCTAAAGTATCACGATCCATTTGGAGTATTTTCCCCCTAGTAGTTGACGGGTGAGAATGTGCTGCATAGGGTTGCAGTTACAAATTACCGTAGTTTTGCGAGAGAGGATATAGTGCCAGAAATGTTGAACTGCTTGGACAGCTGCCAAGGCCAGTTTTTCAACATGTAAATACTTGGTTTCGATAGGAATTAGACTTCAAATCAAGTAATATATGACATGTTCATCATGACAATCATCCTCCTGGATGAGAACCATAGTGATGGTGTAATCCGAGGCTGTGAGGTAGAGGAAATAGTCATGGCTGTAATCCGGTGGGAAGAGGAGAGGAGTACATGTCAGGGACAGTTTCAAAGATTCAAAGGATTTGTTGGCGATGGTATCCCATATGAACTCAGACCCCTTTTTGAGTAGTCACGTAAATCCAAGAGTTAGCTCGGCATAGTTCGGGATGAAACGATGAAGAAAGTTTGCTTTCCCTTGCAAACTTTGTAACTAGTGAAGCGGAGAAGGAGGGAGATTGAGAATCACCTCGACCTCCAAACGATCTACCCTGATCCCTTGACGTGAAACAATAAATCCTAGAATTTGGTTGGATTTTACATAGAAAACACATTTGTGAGGATTCAAGCATATATGGTAAAACCGACATCGGAGGAAAATGGCTCGGAGGTGTATTGGGTGATCAACACGACGCATGGAATGAGCGGGTAAGTTATTGAGATATGGTTGCATGATGTGCTTGATATCATGGAAGGCATAAGACATAGCACGCTGAAAAGTTGCGCCAACATTTTTTAGACAGAAAGGAAGTTTCCTATAGGCACAAGTGCCCCAAGGAAAAATAAAAGTGGTTTTGTGTTGGTCCTTGGAAAAAATATTGATTTGATTATATCCGGAGAAACCATCCATCAGAGAGAATATTTCACTTCTGGCACAATCGTCGACAATTTGGTTGACGAAGGGGGTAGGAAAGTTGTCTTTAGGACATGATTTGTTAATATCCCTATAATCAACGCACACGTGGATTGTGCCTTGTTTCTTGTCGATCGGGACAAGATTGGAAACCTAGTCAGTGAGGGCCACTGGGTAAATAAAGATGGCTTTGAGAAGTTTCTCGACTTCAAGCTTGATAGCGGCTGCTTTATGTGGGTGAACCGGACAAAGGCGTTGTCAGATAGGTTTAGCGTCCAGGTATGTCTTAATCTCATGTATCACAATGTCGAGGTCAATACCCAACATTTCTTCATAGCTCCAGGAAAATACGTCACAAAATTCTTTGAAAAGTGACTTGTAGGTGACGATTTCATCAGGTGAACACGAAGCTCCAATATGGACATTTTCAACAATTCTAGGTTTTATGGATATGTCAAGGGGAATGGTGGGTGAGATATTCCTTAAGTTCCCTTCGGAAAACGCATCGTGTGTAGACTCATGAACTGTGGAAATGACGACAATGGTCGATGGGGTCAAGATCCGTTGGTAGCTCTCGATGGTGTGTTGTTCCAGGAAGAGGATGGAACGATGATGTCCATCATCCCATGGGGTGTCTTACATAACATACATAATCATCTCGTCCATGGGAAAAATGACTCAGAAAGGATCTAGAGATAAATCACCAAGAGAGGGGGTAGAAGGAGTTGCCAATTGAATGGCCTGATAGGCGGATTCTACCGGACTCAAAGGCATTTCGTCGTTGTAATGAAGATGATCGTTGGGGTTGGGTACCATCCATGGGTCATGAAATGCAGGGTTTCTGTGAATGAGGTGGATATCATGTTGATTGAAGCGACAGACGAATGTGGAACATTGGGTGGTGGGATGGGGAAGGTACCCATTAACGAGGAGTCTTTAAGAAGACCGACATCGACGTTCTCATATCCGGGGGGGTTTGGCAATGAACAATACATTACCAGTACATGCATCTGAGTTAAAGAAGGCTAATTGGTCGATGGTAATTACCTTTCCTTGATGTGGTAAACGTACAACATGAAGAAGAGTCGACACAACTGTGCACATGGAATCAATCCAGCTACGGCCAAGTAGAAGGTTGTAATCGAGAGGAGCGTCAAAGACTTCCACTTCAACTTGGACCATTTTTCCTTCTAACGTAATTGGCAACGAAGAGATTACACCGTAAGGCTTAAAACCGGAGCCATTAAAGGCTTTGAGTGTGTTGTGGGATTCAATGAAAGGAGGAGATTTGATGGCTTTCCAGTAGGTAATAGACATGACACACGTCGAGGCACCCTCATCGATAACAGTTCTACAAATGTTTTTGTTAGAGACAATAACTTGTATTTGGAATGCGAGTTGAGGGGGTAACCTTGGAATGTGATCTTCCAAGTCAAAAATTATTAAATTCGTATCCGTAGGGTCGATTCCATTGATAGCTTTCAATAGTGCATTCCATTGTATAGGACAAATTTGAAGGACTTCGAGGGCTGACATCGCAGATGGTGCTTGGGACAGATCTTCAACAGTACTGTAGTTTTGGGTAGCATGGGCATGAGGATTGAAAGCCGATTTCTGAATAACACCCTTTGTAGGAGGGCGAAGGACTGTGTCAAGTCTTGGTCATTCGAGATGAAGAAGATTGTTGGTAGGTGGAGTTGTAGGAGATGGTTGGACCAACGAAGAAGGTATAGCATCAACCTTCTCTTTGGAGCAAGAATAATCTTTGGCTCGAGTGTTAAGTGTGATGTCATTTTGCTTTGAATCACTTGTACACATTAAGACATAGGATCTATTGGAGGGAGATGGTTGGTCGTGAATGACCAATTGGGCCTATTGTTGAAAAGGGAAGGGTTGTGACAAAATGGTCGGAGTGGGTGGTTTCGTGGTCCCTTGAAGGAACTTAGTAACCTGGGCTCATCGTGGACAATCCTTAGTGTAGTTATCATCACCACAGATAAGATAGGGGTATCGTAGTTTGCACTTATCCCTATCATCAACAATTGGTGTTTTGGTTCTCTCTGCTTGCGAGAATGAGGGATTCTTGCACCCTAGGCCATAGGCAGCTTGTGAACTCACTTTAAAAATATTTTTTTGGAAGGAGACAAGGGCCACATTTCTCAATCAAAAAGTCCTTGTTGGGAGCCTGAATACACCATTGTTAAGACATCACCAGATTGACCAAAATCACGTGTAACAAATGGGGTCATGGAATGCAATTAAGGGATATGATAGGTGGTTTGGAATAAACAAGATCAAAGTGAGACATATATATTAGAAAATAGTTTTATGAGGAGTTGAAATAAGGGAAATTTACATAACAATATGAGATAAATAATTTTTCTGTTGGTAGTATTAGATTTAGATTCATGAAATCTAGAGAGTTCATTGAGCGTTAGTGTTGTTATTTGTTTGAACATACATATACATAATGTTGTTATTTGTTTGAACATACACATACATATATTGAATTATTTTTTTAATAATATTCATCTTCTATCTATATTGCTTCAATTTAAATATAATCTTTTCCACATTGATGGTTGTGTTCATGTCTTCCATTAGATGATGTAAAGTAAAACCTTCTAACTATATCCTTCAATATCGATAACCTAACACATGTTTTTTTACCAAAGTCTCCTACACTAATTATCACATTTTTATTAGTAATCCTTATAACATATTCAATTGTTCATAACCCATATTTAAAAAAGGATTTTAGGTGGTATAGTGGAGGACATGTTATCTCTTTCTTGTAGAAAATAATAGTGATGTTTGTACTAGTTCTTTGGTTCTCCATGATATGGGGACTAGAATCCCACTAAAATAGATTGGAATCAACATGTATGACATAATAATGTGATACATGGATGGTTTATGTGTAGGGTTATTCTTATATATGGTTACTTCATATAGCCATACTAGAATCAAAATCATGGATGAATGGGTAATTCACATCATGCCTAGGGAATGAGTGAGTTGTTGGAAAAGATGAAAAATCAGAACAATTGAGAACCTATACGTTTGATTTTTTCCCTTAATATGTGTTCAATTATTTTCCTTTGATAATTATCAACAAATGAATCACACTGTGTAGATGTTTCATCTACCAATTTAAAAAATATTCTATTAAATTTACTTATAACATTATGTATATGACCCAATTCAATATTAATACATATATTTGTAATTTTTTTAGCCTTACCGTAAGAATACAATAGAATGACCATGGTTGTAGTTGCAAGATAGGTTATTTGAATGTTCATGTAACCATGATTGTTTGATGTATGAAAAAACTCAAGTATGCCTCCCGTAATTTTAATATAAGGTTGAGTTAATCAAACATAAAAGGTATTGCATAAATAACATGGATACTACTAACTTTTGGGTAGCTAAATTAATCATATATTCCCATCCATAGAAGACACAAATAGTCTAACCACAACACTTGAATGGAAAAGTAGATACAATATAACCCCACATACTGTAGTTAAAGAATCTTAGTATTGTTTTTTAACCTTGGTTATGATTCTAAATCTAGTTTTGAGATTTATTATGAGGTGGTCATGAATCACATTTATATTTAAATCCAAGTCTAATAAACCAACGTTACGGTACTCAAGCATACCATGTGGTTTAGGATATTGATACTAATATAGTGTATTGAACTAAAGTGATCATATATGTTTGGTGATACAAAGTGTTGTTCCTGAGATTAAACTTAAGGCTCAAAGAATAATGTCAAGCATCAGGAATTTAAGGAATGTTTTTAAAGGTGTTTTTTCTTCTGTTAATTATATAAGAATTAACCCTCAAATGAAATTAATAACTAAACAAGACATAGGCCATGTTTTGTCGTCTGAGTCAAGTAATAAAATCAAGTGATGTAGGAGAATTTTACAAAATTGTTAAACAAAATGAGGCATCAATGACAGATCAATCTTACCTTGTTCACAGTAGAGGAAAATATAGAATGCACCCTTGAAAGGATATAAGATACAATGATCCAAGTAGCTTGCAGTTATTGTATTTACTAATAGAAAATATAGATGAAAAACTGTTTTCTTATCAAATAACTGATAAAACATGATTACAGTAGATGTTATACTAAATTGCAGCCACTCACTTATCAAGGAGTGAAATAAAGAAAACTAGAGATGTTGAATACAAAAGGAGCACATAACGCAAACTACACAAAATTTGGAATCCCTATGTGCATTTGTATTAATACTCACAAAAGGATGAGTTTTCTTAGTTACAATATGAAAAGAAGCAACCCTGTGTTAAGTCTCTAGACTATGTATTTATACAAAAATGTTCTCAACCCTAAGCAGTTTGAATTCTCATAATTTCAAAAAACAGTAAATATTACAATATGTGAAATTTGAAACATTTCACTTACATCTCCCATGACTCTTCACCACGCTAGCAGAGATGTTTCTTATTTTTGATCTCTAGCTTAGAAACAACTAGCCTTTAATCATGACCTGTATACATGACATGCCCACATGGTCTCATTTGTTCCCAGATGCACTATCTTTCCCTTGCTCGACACATTGAACACATCTTCTTACGAATTGAACCACTAACCTGGAAGGCATTGTTGTGTCATTCACCTCAAAAGTATATAACTTATTTTCTAAGTGAGGAAGCCTATCTTCCATTCTCCTATCTTTCGAAGATATAGACTGTAGTTGTAGGCTAGGATTGACTATCCATTTATTAATCTGGGTAATATCAATTTGTTTCAACTGCAAGATTTCATCCCAAGCCTTTTCCATGTTTGTCTTGAAATTAAGTTGATTTTTTTCTATGTCAACTTGCCCTAGGAATTCATAGATATTATGTTTTTCGAGGCCTAGTTACTCTTTTTCGAGTGAATGAAATGATTCTTCACAAGATTTCTTCACTTCCTTAGCTAATATTTTACTTTCAACTATGTTGTCTTCCCAGGTTTTCAGTGTTATATCGCCTCGAGTTTTCTCAAAAAGAGACAATCTAGAGACCATGGTTACTTCCTCTTTTGATGATGACACAACTTCCTCCTGGAAAAAAGCTCGAGCAACAATGGACTCTCTCTCCTTTAAGCTAATGTTATTTAAATATTGGTCTACCACCTGATAATGGTTTTGGACAAATTTTACCTTAGTGAAAAGGATTTGTTGTGCTTCTTCCAGTTTCTCGCACACCTCCAATGCCTGGGCTTGGAAAACTGCCATATCTACAGTTGTGTTCTTAGTCAAGTTTATTTTGGCCTGCAGTTGTTTTACCAACTCTCCCTCCTGAATGACCCATTCTCTACTTGCCTATGCATTCTTATGCATTTCATCGAGACTGAATTTGAGTCATTGAATTTCCTGTCTATCATAGAATATAATCTTCTCAAAACCCCTATTCATCACATTCCTTATATTTTGTTCCACTGTCTTCATTTGTTGCTGCAACGGTGCTACCATTAGGTCTTTCTGCTTCAATTGTTCTTTTAGATTCCCAACTGAATAATGATTTGTTATGGAAAAATATCCCAAGGAACCTACCACTTCCATAGAGAAGTATACCTCTTCTAAGCCATGCCCATCCAATAGAACCTTGTGTCTCTTGACAGCCACAACCTCCTTTTGGTGCGTTTCTCTTTTTACTACAACTCTCCTCTTCTTACTGAAGAAGAAGTCGGAAGGAGGCATCTCTTAGACTGAAATAGGAGTAAGATCTTCTATGAGCACTACTTTGGCACTTGGGTTCTATTGATTGATATTTAAAGGGGTCAAAGACATAATAACGTCACCTACTGGAGTGGTATGTGGTTTCCCTGTTGTATCAATAGTCGTATTTTTTGGTGTAGACATCGATGTATCCTCTCTCCTTTTTATCAAAACTTCAGTTTGAGCCTTCTTTTGATCATCAAGTTGATTTGATGGTGCATTATTTTCCCTTTGCGTCAAAACCTTCATTTTCACCAAATCTTCTTGAATTTTTAGCCCACTGAAACTTCATGCTTCTAACTTCTGGATTCCAACTTTGTGTGTGGTTGGAGATGTCAGAAATTCTCCATGTAAGACTTTGGGAAGACTATTTCTTCAGTGTCACTGAAAATTATGTAGCTTGGCTAATTAGTTTGGAGCCAGAGTCTGGACTTGTCTCAACACCTCCTGATAAGATCTTTCCCCTCAAAATATCTCATCCTCTAGGGAATTTTCATGCTCATATCTCTTCAGATTGTACAGAGCCATCTGATTTCCTAAGACCTTTTGTGGATCATGTTTCTTGAATTCAATTTTTACAAGACTAATGTCCTTTAGGGACATGACCTCTACCTTTGAGTGGCCTAAATATAACAGTGAAAAAGTACGAACCTGCAAAGGAAAGGTGGGCCATGTTATCTCCTAAAATAAACCAGTCAGTTTATTAAATTTTTAGGTGATAGCATAGTCATGAATAAATCTCATATTTAAATTTGTGTGGTCTATAGTTTCCAATAAAGGGAATAAGTAATAAATTCCAAATAAATCGATTTGTTGTTTATTACTTTCAAAAATCAAATAAAATCCTTTTCGGCGGCTAACTATTGTTTTAAAGTTGAAGATGAGTCACCAAAAATTCAATCTTCTGGTGGCAAAAGAAACAGTTGGAAACACGAAGGAGCCCTCGAAAGTGCGGAAGTGGTTTTAGGCATAGCCTCTTTAGGAGTCTGAAAGGGAAAAGAAGTACACACGTCATAAAGGAATGATGATCATTTTTGTGAAATATTGGCACATTTACACGACCTTATCACTTATTATGGAATAATCATTCTGAATTCGGTTATGTAGCCTGTGTGAAGGTGTGATGTCTTATTAGATCTGAAGGTCATCCAACCATCATTACATTTCACTTGCTCCTTCCTGGATCCTTGTCTACATCAACATTATGGCCATCATTCGAATTCAAATCCCACAAGTTTTGAATTCCTATAAACAATGCGTCTTCCCACCATTTGATCATACATAGCTCATTCTTCATCGCCATTAGGTTCTTTCCATTGGTAATCTCTATGTTTCAGGTTTCTACATATTAACTTGTGTTTTGTAGATGGGTAAGAAACAAGGTGCTCCACTTCTCAGAAAGGATTTAGATAGTATACAATATATACAATCTCATCCAGAGTTTCATCATTATTTCTCAGATGTAGGTTGTCTCACTTATGTGGAAAATCTATAGGAGGGATACCGCCAGGGTATTGTAGAAGCCTTTGCAAAATCATATGATGGAAATAAAGCCACAGTTGGCCCTTTGGAGATACAAGTCGATGAATCAGCCATAGCCTCTACTAAAGGAATGACAAGAACAAGGAAAAAATGGTTCAAGACTACAGTCACTAAGAATCTGGATTTTAGACCTTATTTAAAGCCTAAATTCCAAGACATCATTTGGATTAGGGATATCCCCACTTCTCATCTGGAGGCGAAGTGGTAGGCTCTTCTCAAAGCCATACAATTATATATAACCACAGAGGGAATATATGATAGGGTCATGTTATATCTCTTCAAACTTATGGATCACTTTACAGGAAAGGTTCCTCTCAATCTACCATACTATATTCACAAGAGCTTGACAAAAATGTCATGCAACGTTCAAACTAAACCTGACCATATCCATAATGCTTTGTTTCATTTTGGATTGATCAAAATGATTATTTTATAATAATTGAGGAAGAGGGAAAGAACATGGGAACACTTTTTGTTTTGGGGAGGTTTTGAGTTAGAGACTCAACCTCATAAAGGCAAAAGGAAATCAAGAAAAAAGTCACCAACTCCTCAGAGCAGTCTAAAGAGGAGGAGAGCCATCATCCCTGATCTCTCAAAAGAACCAACATCCAACTCAAGAGTCAAGAAGACAAAGAAGAAATTGGTCTTCAAGGAAGCTGCAGAGAAGTCTTCAACTCAGCAGACCAAGAAAACAAATGTGCTAAACCTACCCCACTCAGACTCTGATTCTGAGTCAAACAAAGAAGAATTCCATGTTTATCAAATCATAGAATTTTCTATGGAGAAAGCACTAGAGACTAAGATGTTCGCAGGCTGTGAGGAAGGTGAAACATCAAGAAAGAAAAAATCTAGTAAATCACAGAAGATTAAGAAACTGAAGGAGAAAATAGCGCAGGAGGAAGTGCTAGAGAGGGTGATAAAGGAAAGATATGAGACTTTATCAAATAATTTTGTAGAAAATAATGCACCCTTTGAAATATTGGCACTTAAAAGTGTAAAGGAAAAGAAGAAGAAGAAGAATATCATATAGGACAATAACAGGCTATGAAGAATAGCTGGGCATTTGAAGACAAAAGTCAAAATGTTGAAGGCTAAAATAGCGACACACCTAGATTTGTGCATTCTAGAAGAGGTTGCTAAAAATTTGCAAGAATATCAATCCAAATAATCGAGGAGAAGATTCATTTTTGAAGTGCTTATCTTTTTGGCAAACCCAACTTTTCGGTGGCATAATCACCATAACAACACATAGTTAGCCATTGAAAATCAGGGCTTTCGGTGGCTAACTTGTATTTTTCAGGGAAAAAGAGACGTCGAAACCAAAGGAAATGGATTTTAAATATCTGGAGCTCAAGCAAAGGATATTTTCAATGATATGAAGTATAAGAGAGTTTCCAACAATTTTCTACTTACATTTTGGCAACTTATTTCAGAGTTTTGAGGCACTATGTAAGGTAGATGGTTGTTAATTGACCTTTGTTTAGTGGAAAACCGCTTACAACTATTGAATTCCTCTAGTTGTTGAAAGAAACATCTACTCTTCCATGACACATTAGGATTTTTGAGCATCTGTTGAAGACCAAAGTTTTTGAAGACAAACCGACTTGGAGAAAGGGACTGGATCAATTATTTTTGTAATGTTGTTCATATATTGACTATTTTAGGAAAACCAAATCCATTCTTTCAGTATATGGAAACTTTGCGTAAAGGCTATAAAGCTTATTATTTTGATAGACAAGGGGTTCAAATTTGGATACTAGACCCTGTTTCCATTGTATTAGACCCGTCATATATATATATATATATATATATATAATACAGATCACAAGTTCCTTTCATTATTGATGTAAGATTGCCATTCTTCTATCTTTTCTGTACTTTGCATGATTGTTATTGATCTTTTTTTATCTTAATTTCTAGTGACCATTATCTCACTTAGTCAATTTATAAATTGTGATTTAATAAGTAATATTTACTATCTTATTTGAGCCATCACATGTGTGTTCTGGTTAATAAGCATAGTCTTTCTTCATCCACTAGTAAGGTATTTGTCTGACCATTGATTCTTGAAAGCATTGTCTCATATGATTATATACCTTTGATTGTCTACATAATATATCTAGTAGGTAAGTATCCCATTTGATCCAATCATAAATACAAAAAAATCCACACCTTAAGTTACCAAGCTTCTTCAAACTTACAACTTGAGAAGGATTCCTAGAGAGATAAAAAATTGGCGTCGTTGCCGGGGACCGAAGACATAAGTTAAAGAAAGCTTCCCAGGGGAACAAAATTATAAATGCTCCTTGATGATAGACAAGGATTAGGCATTACATTGGTTGTAATCATCTATCTAGCGACTCCACTATGTTCACTCTGTCTCCCAAAAGGATCAACGCCAGGGCGAATCCATAGGAACCATTTGTTACAAGAGTACCAAATCCAGAGCTGATTCTCAGAAGAGAAAGATCATTTCAAGATAAGACTTCAAAATTAGGTACTAAAAGTAATCCTCTTTCTCATTCTATGAAATCGATAGTAGAAAACACTGAATCTTGTTCCTCGAAGATTGTCAGTGAAAGATCAACTGTAACAACTGTAGAAGAATCAATTGTTTCTTATCAAGAGGAAAATGTCATTGCAGAAGAAGTGTTAGGCTCTAATATAGTTGAATACTAATCTAAGACCTTAGAAATAAATCACAACTCTTCATCCCTTGAGTCCTTTCACTTACAACAGGAATAAGACCATATAGATATCCACACTAGACTTCTTGTTGTAGAGCATATTCTTCAATAGTTGTCTGCTAAAGGTGAAGAAAAGTTAGCTAAACAACTTGAAAATTTCTATATAGCCTCATATCAAACTTCTTTCCCATCAGAAGAATCACCCCCTTTTCAATTAAATCCTCCCATTATTGAAGAATCTGATAAAATTCTATCACCTCTCTCACCAATAGTCATTATGGCTAAACCTTCTCCATTGACCAAAATGCAACGAATTCTAGCTGCTAGATATGCACCTCTTGTCTTACAAAATCTACCTGTAGCCATGCCTACTAGTGATTACCAAAAGTATATGCCAAAATTCACAGGAGAGGGAGATGTAACTGCAGAGGAACATATAGAATAATTTCATAGCTATGCTGAGAACTTGAACATATAAGATGTTGATGTCTTTATCCAGAGCTTGGATGGTCATGTTAGGAAGTCATTCAAAGAACTTCTTGCTGGTTCTATAGCTTGAATAGAGGAGTTGGATGATATATTTTTGAAACAATGGGGATATAAGAGAGACTTCTTGTACTATATCACAAAGTTTGGAAACCTTAAGAAGGAAAATGGTGAATCTGTATCTGATTTCACCAAGAGATTCAACATAATGTATAGTAAAATACCTGCATAAATCAAACCTATATATACCTCCACCAAGATCACATATGCCAACTCATTTGATTCTAAATTTTGTTTTCTACTGAGAGAAAGAAGGTCTTCTACACTTTCATTAATGCAAGATGCTTCCCTTGAAGTATAGTCAAATATCTTAGTTGCTCATAAGTTAAAGGGAAATGTTGATAGGAAAAAGTAGAAGGAAGAAGCTTCTTCCTCATCAAATTCAAATCCTAAGATAGAAAAATTGGCTAAGATGCTAGAATCATTAACCTCAGAAATGTCCAAGCTAAAGATTGAGAATACGAAACCTGCCAAGGGAAAAGGTTCATATGAATACACTCACATAAATCCAAATCAAAATCCTAATACTTTCAGGAGAGATAACCAATAGGTACAGATATTGAAGAGAGAGAGAAATCCCACAGATGATCAGAAGGTAAAATCTCCTCTCCAAAATACTGTGATGGATAAAGACAAAGACGATTTTCAAGAAGAAGAAGAAGATAATATTCATTGCATTGGATATGATGTAGAGAAATCTTATCTAAAATAGAATGATTATGAAGAGGCATTAATGAATTAACAAATAAACGAGAATTCTGATGATAATGGTGTTTTTCAAACCAATGATAAGAAAAAATACAATTTAAGATCTAAGTCCAACACTGTAAAACATAATGCACCAACTCCTACCAAGAAGACTACTGCTCCTGCCAAACAACAAACTCAAAAAGATCATATTCCTAATGACCAACAGATTGCTTTGAAATCCCCTTCAGATGAGGTAAAAATTTATGAAAAAACCTCTTATTCTTTCAATTTTGAAGCTGAGATACAGAAAATAAAAATCCCCATCCCTTTGGTTGAATTAATGAAGAATGAATCATTCAAGAAAGATATACTCAAGACTCTTGATCCCAAATCCATATCTTCCTCTGCTGATATCCTTAATATATAATATGAAAATCCCACCATTGACTTAGGTAAAATGATAGAGGATAGTGATGAAAGTTGTCCACCTTTTTATATCTCTTTGAACATCCATGACAAAATATTGCATAATTGCCTGCTAGACTTTGGAGCCTCTCACAATTTAATGCCAAAGGCAATTATGGATGAGCTTGGACTAGAAATTACTAAAACGTACCATGATCTTTTCTCATTTGACTCTAGGAAAAATAAATGTCTTGGGTTGATCAAAGATTTAGAATTAACTTTAACTCAAGCTTATATGAAAACTATGGTCATGGATGTAGTTGTAGCAGATATTCCACCCAAATTCGGATGTTTGTTATCAAGATCATGGATGAAGATGTTAGGAGGAACTCCTCAAATGGATCTTTCATATGCTACTATTCCTATTTTTGGAGGAGGAAATAAGAGACTATACAGAGAGTCACAACTTGCCTACATTATCGGTGATGAACAAAATCCAGCCAATCATCCTATTTAATCAGATGAAACAGGTATGGGATCTTGCATACTACAGATTGATGATTCACTGTCAGATTCATTGTTTCTTAAAAAGCCTGGGGTTCAGTCCATAGAGGTAGGAGAAGATGATATTTGGAGTATGTTCTTTGATGGGGCATGTACTAAAGAGATTGTTGGAGCAGGGGTAGTTTTTATTTCACCATCTAAAGAAACTACACACTTGTCTTTCAAGATTGATTTCAAAGTCACAAATAATATTGCAAAATACGAGGCTCTGCTCTTAGGTTTGAATGTTGCAAAATAAATGAAGAATAAAAGGCTACAAGCATATGGAGATGCTAATTTGATCATTCAATGGGTGAATAAGTCTTTCCAAGCCAAGCATGTGAGGCTGAAAGCTTACAGAGATGAGGTTCTCAATGTGATTTCTACTTTCACTGAATTCAAGATCTCATATATTCCCAGGGACATGAATCAGTTAGTTGATTCATTGGTTGTCTCAGCTAGTAATTTCATACCTCCTTTGCCCCCAAAGATGAATTATGAAATTCAGGTAAAGTATAGGCCTTCTTTACCTGATAATGTTAAATTCTGGAAGGTATTTAAAGATGATGTGGAGATAATTAGGTTTCTAGGAGTGATGGATGAGTATTCAGATTTACAGATTGATCAAGGAAATGAGCATGATGAAGAGGCTCAAAAGTCCAAATTTAGAAATAAAATTGGATCCCATGAAATTGTGCATCTCTCTACCAACCGTATCCCCAAAGGTTTGGTTCCTTTAGAGAGACTTTTTGATCATAATGATGTTTCCATTAAACTAGAAAATAAGGGGGAATATTCTGATGTGTTTTAGTTTAATGTAGCAAAGGGAGAAATCCCCAAGTTTGTAAATCTAGCATCTCATTTGACTGACAAACAAAAATCTGAATATGGTGAGTTGTTAAAGGAATTTTCTGATAGATTTTCATGGTAGTATAGTGATTTGAAGACATACCATACAGAGGTCATACAACATAAAATTCCTTTGAACAAAGACACAAAATCTTTCAGACAGAAACTCAGATCATTTATCCCAATGTTGTTGCCTACTATGGAGAAAGAAATTAAAAAATTGCTATATGCCAAGATCATCATCCCTCTTAGATTTTCAAAATGGATTTCCAACCTTGTTCATGTTAGAAAGAAAAATGATGATATTAGACTCTGTGTAGACTTCGAGAATTTAAATAAATGCTCTAGAAAAGATAATTACTCATTGCCCAAAATGGAACACATTATGAAAAAATTCTCTGGAGCTAGTTTCATGTCGTTTATTGATGGCTTCTTAGGATATAATCAAATTGCAATCCATCTAGATGACAGAGAGAAAACAACCTTTACCAAACCATGGGGTACATTTATGTATGAAAAAATGCCATTTGGATTGATGAATGCAGGAGCCATGTTTCAGAGGGCAATGGACATTGCATTTGTAGGGGAAAAAGACAGATTTGTTTTGATTTATATTGATGATATCACAGTCTTTTCACACAGCCATGAAGACCAATTGAAACATATAAGAAAGACATTCTTGAAATGTAGAAAGTATGGCATTTCTTTAAATCCCAAGAAATCTATTTTTTCACTCAGAGAAGGCAAGTTGCTTGAGCATATTGTTTTTGTAGATGGGGTAAAGATTGATCCAGGAAGAATAGAAGAAATTCATAAATTGTCTCTCTCAAGATCCAAGAAAGATATCCAATCTTGCCTTGGAACCATAAATTTCATCTGGAGGTTTATTGCAAATTTTGCAGAGATTACTAAACATATCACATGCATGTTGAGAAAGTATTTTGAAGTAAAGTGGACAGAGGAAGCCAAATAATCTTTTGAAGCTATTATGACTGCCCCTGTCTTAATTAGCCCAAATTTTGATAATTTTTTTTATATTTTCTCATTTGACTCTAATGATACAATTGCATTAGTGTTATTACAGAATAATGATGATGAGCATGAGCAACCAATATCTTTCTTCAACAAGGTTTTGAGAGATGCTAAAGTCAAATATGATGCAATTGAAAAGCAAGCCTATGCACTCATCAAATAACTTAAAGATTTCATAATCTATATTTTACATGCCAAGGTAATTGCTTATGTACTTTCAAGTTATGTAAAAGATGTCCTTCTTTAGCCATACATTGACGGGAAGAGGAGCAAGTGGATTGCAAAAATTATAGAGTTTGTCATTTATATCAAGCCAATCAAATTGGTAAGAGGCCAAGGACTTGCTAGAGTACTTGCAGAAGACAATTGTAAGATGCCTGGGATTCATTTTCTTGGGGTGAATGCAGAAAATTTACAATCTCATATTTCTAAAGAGAAAAATACTTATGACCTTCAAGTATCCCCTCACTTGGATAATTGTGAGTGGTATAGTAGTATTATATATTTTTTGAAAAATCTTACAGCTCCTCCGGACATGAGCAATATACAGGTGAGAGATTTGAAGCTTAATACCATTAAATTATGTATTAGTGACAAGATCTTGTTTCGGAAAGATCCCTCAGGTGTATTGTTGAGATGCATTAACAAGGATGAATCAGTCCAAACTATGAAATATTTTCATAGAAGTGAATGTGGTGGACACCATTATTGGAAAACTACTACTCATAAGATTTTGAGAGTTGTTTATTATTGGCCTTCTTTATTTTCTGATGTATGTGCATTTGTCAAATCATGTGATAAATGCCAGAGATTTTTAGGTAAGCAACAGTTGAAGTCTCTACCCCTTAAACTTGTTGTGGTTATAGGTCCTTTCCAATAACGGGGGTTGGATTTCATTGGAGAAATACATCCACCTTATAGAAATCAACATAGATGGATTCTTGTTGCTACTAATTACTTCACAAAATGTATTGAAACCATTCCCACCAGGAATGCTAATCATACAGTAATCATTAACATTCTATATGATCATATTTTTTCTAGGTTTGGTTGTCCCCAAAGACTTGTGACAGACAATGCAACAACATTAAATGATAAATCCTTGGTAAAGTTGTGTGAGGACATGGGAATCCAGCTAGTTCATTCTACAACCTATTATCCACAAGACAATGGCCTTACTGAGTCTTCTAATAAGAGTTTGGTAAGAATTGTTAAAAAGTTACTAGATCAAAATCAAAGGAGTTAGGACTCTAAATTAAAGTTTGTCATATGGGATGATAGACTAGCCAATAATAAATCTATTAATACATCTCCATTCAAGCTGGTTAATGGCACATAAGATGTTTTTGCAATCCAACTTGCATTAGCAGTAGCCAGATTTCTTCAGGAGGCTAATTCTGAGCCAAATGATCTTACCAGGAGGATTTTTCATTTGGTTGAGTTACAGCAGGTCAGAGAACAGTTGGTTGAAAAGACTGAATTTCATCAGAGGAATATGAAGGACACTTTTGATAGAAAGGTAAAGGCATATATTTTTAAAGTAGGGGATCTAGTTTTGAAATGGGATGCAGGAAGGAAGCAAAAGGGTAAACATGGCAAGTTTGATGTTCTCTGGAGAGGTCCATTTATTATATCATCAGTGAAGTAGAAAAACACTTTTGTTCTTGAAAATTTTGAAGGTGAAGAGATATCATGTGGCCCATTCAATGGGCAGTTCTTAAAAATTTAGTTTTCATGAGGCTTTTTCAAGCCTAGTTCTACTATAAATATTCTTTTTAGTTTTTCATTTTATCAATTTGATTTGTCAAATAAATCCATGCCCAATGGAACACTCAGTCAACCAGTCAGTTTTTTAAATTACAGGAAGGCTACTAAGTCCAATAAGGTTCTTGAAAACTCACAGGGAGGTTTCATCCCCAATAGGAGTGAGATGTTATCTCCTAAAATAAACCAGTTAGTTTATTAAATTTTTAGGTGATAGCATAGTCATGAATAAATGTCATATTTAAATTTTTGTGGTCTATAGTTTCCAAGTAAAGGGAATAAGTGATAAATTCCAAATCAATCAATTTGTTGTTTATTACTTTAAAAAATCAAAGAAAATTTTGTTCAGCGGCTAACCATTGTTTTAAAGTTGAAGATGAGCCACCAAAAATTCAAGCTTCCAGCAGTAAAAGCAACAGTTGGAAACATGAAGGAGCCCCCGAAAGTGCAGAAGCGGTTTTAGGAACTACCTCTTCAGGAGTCCGAAAGGGAAAATAAGTACACATGTCATAAAGGAATGATGACCATTTTTATGAAAGATTGGCACGTTTACACGACCTTATCATTGGTTATGGAATAATCATTCCAAAATTGGTTATACAGCCTGTGTGAAAGTGTGATGTCTTACCAGATCTGAAGTTTACCCAACCATCATTACATTTCACTTTCCTGTTGTTGGATCATTGTCTACATCACCATTATGGCCATCATTTGAATTCAAATCCCATGAGTTTTGAATGCCTATAAACAACGTTTCTTCCCACCATTTGATCATACATAGTTCATTCTTCATCCCCAACATGTTCTTTCCATTGGTGATCTATCTGTTTCAGGTTTCTACAAATTAACTTGTGTTTTGCAGATGGGTAAGAAATGAGGTGGTCCACTTCTCAGAAAGGAGTTAGATAGTATACAATATCTACAATCTCATCTAGAGATTCATCATTATTTCTCAGATGCAGGTTGTCTCACTTATGTGGAAAATATAAAAGAGGGATACCACCAGGGTATCGGAGAAGCCTTTGCAAAATCATATGATGGAAACAAAGCCACAGTTGGTCCTTTGGAGATACAAGTCAATGAAGCAACCATAGCCTCTACTACAGGCATGCCAAGAAGAGGGAAAAAATGATTCAAGACCATAGTCACTAAGAATCTAGATTTCAGACCTTATTTAAAGCCTGAATTCCAAGACATCATTTGGAATAGGGATATCCCCACTTCTCATATGGAGGATAAGTGGAAGGCTCTTCTCAAAGCCATACAATTATATATAACTACAGAGGGAAGATATGATAGGGTCATGTTATATTTATTTAAACTTATGGATCACTTTACAGGAAAGGTTCCTCTCAATATACCATACTATATTCATAGGAGCTTGACAGAGATGTCACGCAAGGTTCAAACTAAACCTGACCATATCCAGAATGCCTTGTTTCATTTTGTCTTGATCAAAATGATTATTGTAGAAGAATTGAGGAAGAGGGAAAGAACATGGGAACACTTTCTATTTTGGGGAGGTTTTGAGTTAGAGACTCAACCTGATAAAGGAAAAATGAAATCAAGAAAAAAGTCACCAACTCCTTGGAGAAGTCTAAAGAGGCGGAGAGCCATCACCCCTGACCTCTCAGAAGAACCAACATCCATCTCAATATTTAAGAAGACAAAGAAGAAATTGGTCTTCAAGGAAGCTGCAGAGCAAGCTTCAACTCAACAGACCAAGAAAACAAATGTGCTAAACCTACCCTACTCAGAATATGATTTTGAGTCAAACAAAGAAGAAGTCCCTACTGATCAGATCATAGAATTTTCTATGGAGAAAGCACCAGAGACTGAGATGTTCATAGGTTATGAGGAAGGTGAAACATCAAGAAAGAAAAAATCTAGTAAATCACAGAAGATTAAGAAACTGAAGGAGAAAATAACACAACAGGAAGTGCTAGAGAGGGTCATAAAGGCTAGAGATGAGAGTTTATCAAATAATTTTGTAGAAACCAATGCAGCCTTTGAAATATGGGCACTTAAAATTGTAAAGGAAAAGAACAATAAGAAGAATATTATAAAGGAAAATCACAGGCTATGCAGAATAACCAAGTGTTTGAAGACAAAAGTCAAAATGTTAAAGGCTAAAATAGCCACAAACCTAGATTTGTGTCTTCTAGTAGAGGTTGCTGAAAATTTACAAGAAGATCAATCCAAATAATCAAGGAGAAGACTCATTTTTGAAGTGTTGATATTTTTGGAAACCCCAAGCTTTTCGGTGGCATAATCATCATAACAACACATAGTTAGCCTCCGAAAATCAGGGATTTCGGCGGCTAATTTGCATTTTTCAGGGAAAAAGAGACGCTGAAACTGCAGGAAATAGATTTTAAAGATCTGGAGCTCGAGCAAAGGGGATTTTTGGTGATATGAAGTATAAGTTAGTTTCCAACAATTTTCCACTTACATTTTGGCAACTTATGTCAGATTTTTGAGGCACTATGTAAGGTAGATGGTTGATAATTGACTTATCTTTAGAAGAAAACCACTTACAGGTATTGAAGACATCCATCTATTGAAAGAAACATCTACTCTTCCATGACACATCATGATTTTTGAGAAGCTCATAGTTTTTGAAGACAAATCGACTTGGACAAATGGACTAGATCCATTATTTTTTTAATATTGTTCATATATTGACTATTTTAGGAAAACTAGATCCATTCTTTCAGGATCTTGAAACTGTTTGTAAAGTCTATAAATCCTGTTATTTTGATAGACTAGGGGTTCGAGTCTGGATACTAGACCCTATCGCTATTGTATTAGAGCCTTCATATATGTATAATATAGATCACAAGTTCCTTTCAATGTTGATGTCAAATTGCCATTCTTCTATCTTTTTTGTACTTTGCATGATTGTTATTGATCTATGTTTATCTTAATTGCTAGTGACTATTATCTCACTTAGTCAATTCATAAACTGTGATTTAATAAGTAATCTTTACTATCTTATTTGACCCATCACATGTCTGTTCTCATTAATAAGTATAGTCTTTCTTCATCCACCAGTAAGTTATTTGTCTGATAATTGATTCTTGAAAGGATTGTCTCATCTGATTATATACCTTTGACTATTTAGATAATATATCCAGTAGGTCAGTATCCCATTTGATCCAATCATAAATACAAAAAAATTCACGCCTTAAGTTACCAGGCTTCTTCAAACTTACAACCTGAGAAGGACTCCTGGAGAGATAACAAACCACACCTTTTTCTACGCTTCCTTGAGCTCTTTACTGATTCCTCCTAGCACAGTTTGATGCGATACCTCTCAACACACCAATTGATCTGGTAGGAACATGGCATGTCGAGGATCAGAACATCCAAATACCCTGATATAAGAGAAGCATTCTTCAATGTACAAATCAACTATTCTTCCTAGGTTATCCACTATCTGGTTTGAAATCTTGGGGGGTGGGCATATGTATATAACAATATGCATCGACACCACCACATAGTTCCATATTTCGTAGAAGAAGTCCTTCACTTTATCCTCCCACATCTTGGAGTAATATAAATGTATCAGTTCAATGCTGGTGGGAGTCTAGCCCTAGCCCATCAAAGGAAATGGCATCATATAAAAAATGACATCCATGAGGTATGTCGACGTGTAGAATGGGGCAGGTCATCCTTTGGATTTCAATAACTGATATTCAGTGATTTCCTTGGCCAAACTATTTGATAATATCTTGGACCAATTGAAAGAAAAACCCTCTGCAACTTCATGCATGATCGGTACCCATGATAATAGGAAGTGAGCAGAGTTTTATTTCCCAAAAATTCTACACAACATCATGGCCACATACATCATATGGACATCTAAGGATGTAGTTGTGTATATGTCATGGGTGTCTACTCTGAATTTATTAGGGCATGCCCACTAGTCCTTGATCAAGTCAGGGTAATTCTTTACACCTGGTGGGAAATATTCTTCATCGAACTCTTTTAAGAAAGAGACATTATAACTGTGTTTGAATGTTGGGGACAATTTGTACATCACATGGATATGGTCTAGTCGAAAAGATCCAACAACAAATTTATGTGAATTGTGGATGGTCCTAGTTGAGACGTCGATGTTCTCTAAGGCCCAACCTATCATGTTGTTATATGGCATGAGTCTTGACCGCGTGGCTATCTTATGCAACTCTGATTGGGCTACGTATTTGAGCTTCGTCACCTGATTTCCGGTCCCCTAATAATCTAACTCTTCTGGAAAATTTCTCATCTCATATTATAGGATATCAAAGACCTGTGTCCAGGTTCTTATGGTCTCCACATCTCTCGGTGATGTGTCTGAGAGAAAATTCATGTTTTGGCTTGAGATCTCACCAATTTATTTAACCATTTTCTGTGGAGCCATGATAGTAGTAAACTCAACACTGTGTTACCTATCACAGAGAATGCACAAAACTTATTATCTTGCTAATCTTGCTCTATGAAAAACGTGAATGGAATTCTTAATGCAATATATTTTTCACCTTAAGTGCATCAATTTGCGTATACCTTCACTGACCATGTGTTTACTTCCCTTAATGAAAATATTTGGGTGGTGTTCCGAGATCTTATTTGAAATCATTTTACCTAGATCAACTATTAATTCCATTAAGGTTTGTTAGTTCGTGATCGGGATATGCATATATGAAATTTGAATTTACTCAAACTACGATTGAACGAAAAATTAACATGAGATAATAGTGTTTAACCTATTAATTAATCATATTTAACCTTAACTCTTTTCGGGCCTTCGAACCTTGGGGTCTCCGATAAAAAATCGATATATGATTTCTGAGGTTCGAAACCACAAAGTGATTAATTATTCGCTAATTGTCTTTAATATTTATTTAACTTCGTTTAACGCTTAAGACATTTTGAGATTTCGGGTTTCGTGAATTTAGGATGCGACGGATGGTGGATATCCGAACTTCGAGTGTGCGAATCTATTAATTACCTTTAATTGAGATTATTTTATTTAACCAAGGTTTAATATTTTGGGACTTCACATTTCATGGATTTTCAAATTATATCTTCTATCGTTTTCCCAAAGGGCCGCTTCCCGCAGTGACGTGTTAAATCTTAGGAAGGTATACGTATATATGGTGACTAGAATCGAACGCTTTTCGTGAATTGGGACTTTGAAGGTGGGGCATGTTGAAACACCTAAAGTACGAAACTACGAAACTCGAAACTCTAAAGTATTCTTTAGTGATTTGACTCTTTAACGAGTAGGAGGTTCCGTAACTCCTAAGAGATTATGATTGTTTGATTAGATGGAAGAATTCATCGACGGTGAGAATCAAGCGTGTTGTTTTATTTTAAATGGGAAAGAAATCTATTTGAAGTCTAAAGTTTAGAAATATATATGTGTTCCAACACAAGGTATATTAGTAATCCAATGAAGAACACACAATTTTGCAATGAGAACATGAGATACAGTATTGAAAGGGGAGCATTATAGTGAAAAAAAATATATATTAATGAATGGGATTGAAAATGGATTAGTATGTAATTTGTCATATGTTTTTGTATACAATTGGTGGAAAAATTGGATCCACATGTATATAGGGCCTCTTTTATGGGTAGGTCATATTTTTGTCTTTTGAGGCCCTAAAATATCTATATCCCATTAGCAACATTAAAATACTATTTTGGGGGTCAAAATGATGGAAATCAAGCTCATATCCCCATGAAATTATTTTAGACATTTTGATTTACCCAACACTGCAAACATCACCTCAATCAAATTTCATATGAATAAGTTATTCCTCTTTCATGTTGATCTATACTTTGAGAACAATAATAACCATTTGATTCCATATTATCTTCCATTAAGCACACATGGATTTATTCATGTGTGTACTTTCAATAATATTCTTGAGGTTCCATTAAACTAACCCTAATAAGGAGTTGAGACATGAAAATACATTGACCCTATCCCTATATAGATATGAGGACATGTTATACAATGGGACACTAGGAGAGGAAAGAATTTCATTCATATTGTATTGATTTCTTGTTCCATAGTTGAGAAGAGAAAATGAGTGGGATATTTTGATCATAATTGGTGAAGTACAATACATATAGTAGCCATTCAATATAATTTTTTTATCACAACTCCATATTGATTCCATATTTATTTATATTTGCATTTGATAATGTGAGAAGCAAATAGCAAGGAATAGTCCTCACCTTCTGGTTGGGTTATTTCATATTAGTTTTCTAAGGATACATCCTTTTTTCATTAGGTGGATGATATGGTATTTTTTTTTATCTTCTTTTATTATGTTCTTCTTTTATTTTAATAATTTGAATGTTATACTTACCATATTAAATTATAATGATAAATAAACACTACATAATAGAGATTTTGTAGAAACTTTGAAGATATATTGTGATGAACAATTCAAGTGGAATATCCACAATAGTTTATAGATCCTAGTCATATCATAGTAGTTTTCTTTCACATTTTTGTTAGATATTGTAGAATCTAGAAATTAACTAAAACAAGGAAGTACTAAACCATATCCATTATAGAAGAGTATGATAGAAATCCAAGGCGTGACTCAAATCTCAAATTTTCAAAGATAGAAGCATAAGTCTCTTACATGTTTTTCCATATTGTGATGTTAATGGAAGATTTAGAGAGAAAGCTTAAACATTTTAAGGAGTTCTATAGATCTAATAGTAAATATGATGACAAGGAAGAAAATGTGAAAGAGATAGAGAAAGAGAGACCAAATTATAACATCACCTCTTCTTGATCTCTCTTCAAATTGGAAGCAATAATGTGAATGAAACTTATCAATGTGATATCAATGTTGTTCTGGTGAATTAGAGGTTACAATTGGAAGTATGCTCCAGTGTCCATAACATAGGAGAAATGAAAATGATATAATTTTCTTGATTGATGTGAAAGCTCCCTGCCCAAGCTTAGTGGGAAAGTGAGACAAATACTCTTAGGGTTCAGGATTGAGTTGTTTAAAACCATCATCAAGTTATGTTTTTACCACATTGGGTACAAATATACCAATTGATTCATTGGAATTACTTTCAAAAATATTGAGGGTAGAGTCTACAAGACTACACCGTTGAGTTTACAAAGCAAGGCATTATGCTTGGAATGTTTCTGAAGAGACCATGTATACTCCTCACGTATTTGTGTGGTGTCCATAATCATGTAAGGATGAAAGTGGTTCTCTTTAATCGTATGATCATTGACGATGCCTATGTGCAGGAAAAATATCTAGAGATGGACAAGAAAATACATGCAACTAGTTCCAAGAAAACATACCAATAAGGAACAACTAAGGAGGGAAAGATGAAGTGGAAAGAAAGGGAAAGAAGATAGAAACCATTGCACATCATTGCAAGGATGGAATAAACCAATATAATCATTGTAATATTGATGGTTATATTGAAGAAAAGTGTTGGAAACTACATCTAAGGTTGAATATAAAGAACCACAAGAAGGAGGTCAAGAGGAAGAACATGCTAACCATGGATTAAGAGAACCAATTACATATCTCTTATATGTAGATGAATATATTGTATCAACTATATTGTATAAGGAAGTGAACTTACTAAACCTTCATCCCAAGGAAAAGAAGGATATTAGTAAATTCTTACATATAATGATCTAGGCTAAGAAGAGAAATATGGGTTCTCTATTCAATTTTTTCTCATAGGCCATCCTCACAGAAAAGGATCTAGTGAGTAAGCGAAGATTGTAATATCAAGACAATCCTTTCATATACAAATAAAAATATGGATATAGATTTTACTACAGTCATTAATCACTATAATATCAAATTTTTAGTATTCGCAAAATACATTGATGAAGTAGAGGTCGATGTGGTACCACTTGATGTGTGTGGTGTAGTGTTTTGAATACCCTACATGTAAATGATGTAAGTTTTAAACATATTGAGTGAAAAAATGCATACATATTATTAAGAAAAATAGAAATAACAATAATGGGAAAAACACATTACACAAAGATTTACTATGGAAACCTTAGCCAGAAAAAATAGAAAAACATTGAGTTTCACTTCTATCTTGGTCATTGTATTAACTTGTTTATACATAATACAATATTTTAGGTATCCTACAATGTCCAAATCCCTAATTGATTAACCCAAATTACATTACAACCCTAATATTTTAATCGGGATTAGATTACAATGGGTCAAAAAATCATTAGTCAAAAAGAATTTCCAAACATGGGATTGTATAAATAGTCCATACTAGAAGGGAGTAACTTGAGAGTAACTTGAGAAAGTACCTCAACTTGTGGGTTACCTATCATCATAGTACAATGATTGGACTTGGAGAATGTGTATCAACTACAATATATTTGAGTAACATCACCTACATGAATCAATACCCTCTACCTATGATCATTGACTTGTTAGATTATCTACAACATCCAAAGTACTTCACCAAGTTGGATATCAAATTGGCATACCACCAAGTATGAGTAAAATAAGAAGACACTAGGAAGATAGACTTTAACCTGAGCTAGGTTTATATGAATGGTTGATAAATCCTTTTTCATTAAACCTAATGCATTGCAGGGATGATTTTAGGGGCTAAATGTTTCTCATGGGCTAATTTTCCATGGTTTTACCAAAAAACGATTCGCTATTCTAAAAATGATTCGCCCAAATTCTAAAGGATAAAATTATTGTAACTTAAAAATCACCAAAAGTTTATACAAACTATATAAAATTCTTAGAAATTTGAATATGTTTACAAAAATGTCGCCAAACATTTATAGTTGGCATATGAAGGATTAGTAAGATTCGCCAAGGTTTCTACATTTTAAAATAAATTTATGTCCTTAAAATCACCCCTGATGCACTGGCTACATTTATGCATTTGATGAATGTTGTATTACATCCATTTCTAGATCGATATGTAATATTTTAGTTTGACAATATATTAAATTTTCTCTCTACCAATGATGAGCATATCTCATATTTCATGTAAGTGCTAAAGACCCTAAAGAAAAATAAACTACTGGAAAACCTTAAGAAATGTGAAGTTTCCCAACTATCCTTGGTGTACATTGGGTATGTGACTAATAAATAGGAACTCTAGATTAAATTATCCTATGAAGATGATTCCCATCATCAAGTTCCCAACTCCTACCAATGTCACTAAAGTATTGATCTTTGTGAAAGAAACACAATAAATTTGAAATTTTATAGTATCTATTCTAGTTAAGGTTGCACCACTCCATCCTATAATAATGAGCTATAAGAGTTTCCAGTGGGGAAATAATTAGCATAGGTATTTTGAAGAGTAGCAATAAAATATCATACATGCACTAGTTCTCACATTGTGCAATTTGTAGAATCACTTTACAGAGGATACAATGCAACTATATATGCTATGCTAGTAGACATTATGAAATGAGGTAATTCATATACTATCATTTTGAAATATATCACATCAAAACCCTAAATCATCCCACATATGACAAGGATTTGTGTGCTCTAGTACAAGATATTAAGAAATGGATGTTCTCTCTAATAGGAAAGGAAACCATATCTTGATCCATTTCTAGGCCTCTAGAAAGCTTCAACAAACAAGAGACTACAAGTGGATGGTATTTTTTTATCAATTTCATATTATCATAAATTATAAGAAGGAAACCACTACTATGTTGGAAGACACTCTTTAAAGGAAACATGTGCCCAAGATCATTGATTTGGTTCATCTTATCCATATGAATGCTTTGACCGATGATGCATACACAGATTAATGCATAGAAGACGAGGAATTCAAGGAGGTATTTTAGCAACTACAAGGCCATGTTTGTGAAGAAGAAGGTGTTAGAAATGTAACAACCCACTCGTTACGACTACAAGCGAAGAAAAAGTGCAATTTTTTTTTCGTTTCTAGGCAATAAGGAGACAACGACAACAATTTAACCACACATATGATGGCGAACGTAAGCACGCAGTCCAGGCAACAAGAAACTATGACTCCACCCACTAGCACAAGAGAACCTGGGTGAAACGTGCATAGAAAAACAAGGAGAAATGACTACCTACCCAACACAACATGACCACACCTACAAGCTAAGGGACAACACCCCCATCCCGAAAAAATGACCTCAAAGACCAGATAAATAGAACCTCGATGGAGAACAACCAAAAGCATGGAGGTGTTGCAACCCAAGCGCCATCAACGGACTTACAAGATCAACAAAACCCACTATGGGAAGTACAGGTCCCGCCAAGTTATCAATCGCCTCCATCCAATAGAGAGCACAATGATCCCCTCGTCAGGAATCATGCCATCCCTAGGATATTGGTGCAACAATAACCCTGGTGCTACATAACCTAACGGGACCAAGGACTAAAAAAAATCTAGTGCATTGGGAGGCGAAACAACTGACAAGAAGACTACCTCCACACCCAAGCAACAAATCAACAAGACACAAGATGACATCATTCAAAAGAAGCAGAAGCTAAGGCACGACTTTGCCAACAACCTGATTAATCGTCAAGTCTAAGCTAGTAAAAAATTATAGTCTATTTTAATCATTGATTACAAATCTAACTTAGCAAGTCTAAATTACAAATTTGTCATTATAGTACAATCTAATTTAACCTTGATACAAATCAATTTGAGCAATTCAAAAATACAAATTAGTCATTAATGTTACATCTAATATAACATCAAATGCACATCAAATTAAGAAATTCTAAACTACAATTTGGTCATCAAGGTACCATCTAATTTAACATTAAATGCACATCAAATTAAGCAAGTCTAAATTACAATTTGGTCATCAATGTACCATCTAATTTTAAGATTAAATACGAATCAATTTAGAAACTCTAATTAAGTCAATGCTAACACTATAAACGATAATTACATTCTAATTTAATAAGTCTGGTTTATTAATACGGAAACTAAACTGACAAGTCTAGTCTAAATTAATCTAAAGGTTGTCTATTCAAGGGTTGTTAAAGAAGAGACTGTCTATTATAAATGATAAAAATTTGTCATATAAAAACACCATCCCTTTACACCTACTAGCTAAGAAAATTTGTTATTAAATGTATGCCCAGTGCATATGCTGTACATCAATATCAATAAATTGACAGTAATTTATAATCCACCAATGACTATACTCGTTGTCTGAGGATGCTATTTTCCAATCAAATAAAATGGGTTGTCATTAATATGAGATCACAGGAAAAAGAATTTTAAATGTAGTCGGTTGTAAATTCATGTCTTCCATTAATAAAACTCCACCGTCAAGATGTAAAACATAGTTAAGAGTTTACTACCATTTAAAACACAGGTAATAAAATTAATGAAAATGCATGCAGGTGATGATTAAGTGAAAACACATTCGAATAAGGCATCTCTTATTATTACCATATTTTTATATTTACACATGCCATCCATATCTAGTTATTATTTTTACTCATCCCGTCCATATCTAGTTACATATTTTATATTCACATATTCCATCCAATCCATATTTATTTGGTCCCATCCATATAAGAGAATTTGACCTTTTGGATTTGTTAACTACGTTTTAAAATGTAGGTACAGGAAACCATGAAACCGTGAGTTAAGGATGGAATTGTTGCGCCATTAGACCTCTGTCAATTCAATAAAAATTTTGTCACACAAATTAAAGGGGTCGGCCTATCACTAAGTCATGGTCAAGGGAAGGAAATCGCGACATTGATCTTGACGCTAGCTGGGTTAATTCACATGGATTACATTAAAATTTTGCATAGGAAGAAACTCTCTCCAGGTGTAAGAAGAGCACAGGGCATAACTTTGCCATTAAAATTGGTTACAAGTAAAGGAAACAATCACATTCCATTAGTTGGAAAAAAATTCATGTCTAAAGCTGAGGGGTTAAAGAAAATGCGGTCCAAGCAGAGGGGAAAATCACTAGGTAAGAAACACACGAATGTTGTCTTAAAAAGTGTCAAAACTCAATGCATTCCAGTGAAAATTTTGTACTGGTTCAGATGAAACAAGGGCATGAGCTCAAGGAAAACCTCATTGTGTCTGAAGGCATAGCCTTACTAGCATTCAAAAAACAAACTCGGTCAAAATTGAAGGTTGTCAATCAAGAGGACAAACACAAACTAAAATTTTCTTCCAATAAATTAAGGTGCAGAGGTATATAAAAACACAGAGAATAAGGGCATTAATAAAACAACAAAGAGTTAAGTTGCGAGGGAGGTATCACAATGCAGGTTTAAGTTAACCAACAATATGTAAAAACACATAATTAAATTCATCCAATATTATATAGAAACACACATTTAAATGTATTCGACAATATTTTAAAATGCATAGTTAAATTGATCCAACAACATAAACAAACACAAAGTTAAATTTTTTTGGTTGTGGGTGTTGAAATGAAGGAAATACCAAACATAGTTTCCAGATTATTGAGAATGATTAAGACATAGAGGTGATAAAACAAGCAGAGACCCAAGCAAGGCGGAGATCAAGGTGCGGAGATAAGAAGGGGTAAATTGTTAGGAAAACACATCCTTCGCTCATCATCCACACACAGAAATGTAGGGTATTAAAATCTATAGGTCGTTGTGCATAGAAGTGACGATCGTCGATTCGCCTCCTGGCCCACTGCTCAGGTGTGGACTGATGAACTAAGGATGAGGACGAAAGGCTCAACTCTTCACAACAATCAACAAACCAAAGGACAGACACAGCATGCAGGGAATCGAAAGCCAAGGGAATCAAACAACAACGAGATTAAGGCTATGGGGAAATTATGTTATCAGTTAAAATGCTAAGTCAACATATCCTTACCCAATTAAAAATACAGAATTGAAAGCGTGAGGTATAATAAGAATCTACCATGCAGAATCAAGTAAGCATACAGTAGCCCAAGTTGTCTGGTCTGAGTCATTGTATCGCGCACTCCATGCAGCTCTTGCCTGCCGACCGATGAGACTTCACTGGTACCACCCAGCCAACACTAGGGGTACTCTTCTTCCCCCTTATCCCCCTGAGCTGCAAAGGGGCCATGCACATTGAACCAGAAAACATATAGCTCCTAGCTCACCTCGCAAGGCCAAGCAACCACTCCTCACCGAGATGGGTATCCCAACTCCCACAAGATAAGTCAGTCAAGTCTAAAATTCTATAGCATAATGTTACACGTAATAAAAGAGATCCATCCTCCTCCTCCTCCCTCCTTTATATAGAGTTGCTAAGTCATTTACTTTTCCAATTTCCCATTTAATTTATTGTTTAATAACTTTATTCGTAAAAATCCTCCATGTACATGTGTCACCCATCCCCTTCATTGCCCCATAAATTAATTTCATTAATTAATTAATTACTCTTATTTCCCTCACCCACCTAAAATCGTTCCTAGAATCGCTCGTAGGTGTCCCCATATTCCGTTACATGTTTTAATGACTTACCCTTACTAATTTACTAGTTGAGTTTAATTTAGAAAGTTCTTAAATTCTAGATACCTTACTAAGTTAGTCTTTCTGCTATTTCCTTGTGTTTCCCTTCCTTTTTATGTTTCCCGCTTTTTCCTAGTTTCCTAATTCTTTTAAATTTCCCTCTTTTCCTTTTCATTTAAAACTCAAATTAGCATGTGTAGAAAATTACCTTTTTCCCTTTTTCCTTTTTAATTAATAAATTTTTAATTAGCATATGTAACAAAACAATTATTTCCTTTTCTTCCCCCTTTTTATATTATATCCCCCAAAGGGTTTTTATAAATTAATTGAATTGCTTACCCCTTTCTCATCACATGATTAATGATGATTATCATTATTATTTATTTATTTTTATTTTTATTTTATATATATATATATATATATATATATATATATTACCACAAGTATCACTTAGACTTGGACTTTAATTTCCTAGGTTGGGCGACATTTTATTAGGGAAATTGTTTTAAATCTTTCTCATCACATTATTCGTTCTAAGGCCATCAGGTTTATTCATTTATTATTTAACAACGTAACGTTCCCTTCAGGATGCCCTAGGTGCTCCAAGGGTGCCACTCGCCTAATTATGTTTCCCTTGCGCGACGTGCCCTTCAGAACACACTCCGTTCTCCAAGGCTGCCACTCACCTCTTTCCATTTTTCTTGTGCGACGTGCCCTTCAGGATGCACTCCATGCTCCAAGGGTTCCACTCACCTCTTGACTGACTTGGTAGACATCAAAACCCCTAGAATCAATACTCCGCTAGGTGATCTTTTGGGAGACTAAGGGCCTCTAAGAAATAAGGCCCCTGCCTTATTACACACCCCTTAGAATCATCGTGAGCGACTGTCGCAGTCGACCCTCACAACATCATGGGTCTTCTTGAACTAGGTAATTGTTAACCTACAGTTCGAGCCATGATGAGAGTTCTAGTAGGCTACGACAGGGTTGTTGTCTGCACCTCTCCCTCAACGTCTCATGTAGTCATGCGTGACCCCTCTACTCCACATGTGAGTCTGGTCAGCAAACTATCGTCAGCCTGCATCATCAATGAATCATGTCAAAATAATATCCATAATCATATCATCTAATCAGATGCACAAATGTCATATATACAACAATCAAACACCAATAGTCCACTCCCTGACTCAGTCCAGAGTCCAATGGGTTTCATCGATGCCTCTACATCTTGGAGGTCCAAAATCCTGCACACTCAGGAAAACCGAGTCAATAGCCCCTGTCTATGTCAATACATCAAAATAACATGTCATCAATTCATAACGCCTCATAATCATAACCAAATGCCCAAAAGTATAATAATCTGGATCACTTGCAAGCAAGTGTCCTCAAAGAATAAGTTTGTTCAGTGCGCGCAAGAGAGAGATGTTACAAGAAAGGTTGGTTACCATTTCTTGGATGGGTTGATTTATAAGTAAATTTGGAGGTGGGGAAATAATGTCAAACTTACATAGGTAGGTGTTTTTTTCCATTATGGAAGAAGATGTAGCTTAGTTTATTAAATAATGTATAACTTGTTTTACCAACAAACCTAGTAATAGGAAGCAACTCTTAAAACATCCTTTACCTCTACCTACTAGATAATGAGGAAGAATATCCATGGACTTTGTGGATGGATTTTGAATAACAAGTTGGGGAAATCTATCAATTTTTTGTAGTGAACATGTTTAAATAGGTGTGGATTCACATTCCTTGTAGAAGGTCCATTAGGGGATAAGATACATAAACCATGTTCGTTGAAAGGGATTTGGTGCACATAGTAGGTTATACAAAAGATATCCATCTCAAACAAAGAAATTGGATTTCCATAGTGCCTTTTGGACTGCACTTTTGGAGAATATGGAGCAAGTAGGTGATAATACCTGTACACTCAATCTATATCCTTGAATGCACATTTACTAAACAATGAATGTGGAAAATATGAAACTCTATGAGCCTTCAATTATAGATCAAGAAAACAAGGGGAAATTCTTACCTAACATAGATGACATGGAACTAGAAGAACAATAAAAGTTAGCATATGATATAATTTTATAGAATAATTCTAGAACACTATATGAAGGTAGAAAACATAATGATAGCTTGAGTTAGAAAGACAACTTCTATAAAAGGCCAAATGGTAATCGAACGATAAGGTAGCTCTAAAACATTTCCTTGTCTCCTTCAATAAAAATAGTTTAGAGAGAAAACACTTCCCTAAATAGGGATGTGTGATTTGAAATACACCACTCTATAATGATTCATCTATTGTGGTACTTTTTGAGTAGAAAATTTGGACCCATGGACTTGTACATCCCATTTTGGTAGTAGGTCTTATTTTGGTGATTTGTGATCTTGAAATTTCTAGAGCTCATTTTAGGTATTAAATGGAATATTCTTGGAAAAACCTCTACGAAAATAATTATTAACCCTCCAAATATATTCTACACATAAACAGATTTCCAATGGTGCAAATATCACCTCAATCATACGTCGTATGAGGAATTTATTTCTCCTATAACTTCACCGATGATTTAAGCACCATAGTTAGTGGATACCATGTCAACTCTTGTTACTCAGACATGTCGAACTAGTCATATTTGGACTCTCAAGAAGATTCTAGAGGGTCCAAAACCCTAACCGTTATCAAGACTTGAATCATACAAAAACCATCACAACAACCCTATAAGGCTATCAAGACATGTTAAATACTAGGTCACTAGGAAAGGAAACAATTTTGTTCATATTTTGTAATGATTTGTTATTCCATAGTTAAGTAGAGAGAAGGAGTGAGACATTGTGAGAATAATAGAGGAAGTAGCAATTTAATCCACAATGTTTATTACAACTCCATATTTATTCCATATTTCCTTTCAAATTCATTTGATAACCTAAAGGAAAGGAGAAAGGCATAGTCCTCACCATGTAGTTACATTTTTCACATATTGGGGCTCCGAGGGTGCATTTTGTATTCATTGTCTCGATGGTGTGGTATTTATTGTTTTAGATTTTTTTATAATATTTTGAAATTATTTCAATAATTTGAATGTTATTTTTTTAATATTAAATTATAATAATAAGTAAACACTACATAATAGAGATCTATAGAAACTAGTAAGGTCTATTGTGATGAATTGTTCGAGTGGAATATTCACAACAATTTACATATCATAACCAAATGGTGAAAAAAATTACAATGTACATAGGAATACATAGGAACTAGAATGGTGGTATCTTAACTATGAGAAGAGATGTGGTAGTTAGCTCATTTGTATAAATTCATTAACAAGAAGGAAGAAACTCATTTTTATTACAATATGGTCTTAAAAGCACTAGAACAAAAAAACATAATTCTAGGAGTTCAAGTGTAAAATGAAAGGTGAGCATCAAAATGTTTCCTTGGAATCTCACCTTCCTTAGGGCATAAATTTTGTATACAAACTCTAGTTCCTTAACAAAATTCCTTGTATGAAATATATTTACAATCCATATGCTTGTAAATTTATTTCAAATATTATTCCCATTCTTTTAAGCCCCTAGAAATGATGGCAAGGGCCTAAAAATTGTTCTAGTAGTTTAAAATAAAAAAAATATTCCAAATAGTGATCACTTATGAGATGGTGGAATATTTGAATGGACACCTAGGCTAGTTGTGTGAGAAAAAATATGTTGGGATGAAGTTGTTTCTTCGAAACATATTTGGGACAAATTAAATAAGGTTGTGGTGTGGAAAATGACTCCAAAGGTATTTAAATATTCATTGTGGGTGTTTTGTCTATGGTGAAGCATTATTGTGTTGCGGATAATGCACAATATCTATGTTGGTTTTCCCTTCAAGTATCATGAACGAACACAAATTCTCATGCAATTTTGGAGCATGCATGTGGTTATCTACAAAGCATAGACTTGTGTTCATGGAGTTTTACATTTTGTAACATGTACCAATTTCATAAATGATTTTAATTACAATACTCATGAAATGTATCCTAAATATTTTAGATAGTGAGACATCTAACTTCTTGTTTTTTTTGTTGTTCAATCTCAAACAAAGATTTAGGAATTTGTGTAATATTATCAAACTCATCATCTTAATATTGATCTATCAATTATAGCATTTCTATATATTTTCTTGGTTTCAAGAGATTAACTTTTAATTGAATCATAAGTAAGAATGATTAAAGTAAAATCGATTGGCCTTTTCTAAAATTCATGTCAATGGACTTCTTTCAAAGACCTCTCTTACATATGATGAAATCACTTAACGATGAACGTTGTTTCTCTTGGATATGTATACATATGGGAATTATAGTAGGGGATTATAACATTATGCTCCATCCTTATAGAAACCTATTCTTGGATATCGACGCTACAATGTCACTATCGGTAGAATTACAACCCTAAT
>SNQJ01S0016959.1:0-15281 GCA_010110895.2 Picea sitchensis
GTCTAGAAGAGTCAAGGAGGTTGGCTAGTATTTGTTTTACTATTATTGTGGGTGAGAGAAACACTGAGATCGAAGTATTGTGCATTCTTGCATTGTAAGATCTTCAGCTGGGTGTGAAGATCAACCCTGTTGCTGGGTGCGCAGGGAGGGGAGAAAGAGAGAAAGGATATGAAACTAAGTGCGCAGATAGAACTATATTTTTTCATTTAATATATCAAGAAATGCAGTTCTGTGGACGTAGCCCTAGGGAGAGGTTGAACCATGTAAATAGTCATGTTCTTTATGGTCAATGTTGTGTTATTTGTTGTCTATTATACTATTATGAATTGTGATTATTCATATTAAAGATAGAAGGTATAAGCTAACTCCACGAAGCTAAGTGTGAGACTGTTAAGGAATATCTGTTTTTTATTGCATTGTTGTTCTGGATTCACTTGCATTCCCTCTGGTTGTAGACACATGTGTCCTGCAACCCCCCTATTTCTACCTTAGGTGAGACTGCATCTACCTCACAGGTGTTGTCGAAAGGGCCAGTAGTTAGGGTTTGTTGGTGCGTTGTTAGAGTTGAGCTCTGGGTCTGCCCCTATGCCAACAGTCAACATGACATCATCCAAATTTCATGTGCTTTCCCCAGTTCTCAAAAAATCACCAAGCCATTGGGAAATTGAAATGTGTTTCGAACAAAGGAATGAGGAGGAATATCTTAGGTGGATGGTGGATTCACTTAAAACCTACCAAATTAGTTGGGAAATATGTGATGCATAACAATATATTTAGCATCATGTTCACATCCTTTCATTAATCATCATTCGATTGTCTGCAACTGATAAAGGAAAATAATAATTACCTCGACATGCCCTCTCACACAAGCCCCAAATCTTAGCAGATCTGGTCAGATGTGATGAATCACTTCATACCTTCAGTTTCCTTTATCAGGAACATGTCAATATCCTTTATGAGAAAGCCCAAGTATCAAGAGAGAAAAATATGTGAATAGCCTAGTGTCTATAAGTAAACTATTATAATACCTAGTGTCATGGACGATGAACCACTTGCACAATCCCTCCACGCAAGAGAGTATTATCATCCATATTTGCTACACACGTCTGTAGAGTGTTTTATTCATTTCGCAAAGGAAGGAATGTCCCTCTCTAGTACCATTAGTTTGATATGGAGAGGAGAGGGATATTTTGTAATCTACCATAAGGTGTAGTTGTATCAATTGACCAGCAAGTTGCAAGAGCCCAAAAAAAAATATTCGAAGGGTTATTCAATGACACATTGAATTGATGGGTGGTGGGGGCTGAGAGAATGAGGTTGGATGTTCTTCCAGCCAGCCATGGACCCAAATTATTCCATGGTTGAGTAGGCCCTGCATTGCAGGAGAATATCCAATTGATTCATATAAAAAGACTCACTTAAAGGCTCAATTGGACAAAGACAACACACCCCACAGGAGCATCAGTAGGCCATCCTTGGGGTAAAAATTTATTTTTACCCCACAAAATCCGAAAACATCGGTTGGAAATATGGTATCAGTTAGAAAACCAGAGGCAGTGTCAAGATTATGACAAGTGGTATCCATTTTACAAGAAGCAGTATAGTCTAAACAAATGGTTTTCCTACAAATGAAGAGCTTATAAAGTAAGGCACATAACTCATTTTTCAAGTCAACACTTTGGGTAATTTAAGAGTTTCTTATAACCAGATCTATTTGATCAAGACCCCCTCATAAACATATAGATTTTTAAGGCTGCAGACTCCATGAGATTCATCCCCTGCATTATGTTTTAGTCTGTTCTTCTTTTTCTACATGTTCTCTTGTAAAATCCACCATCTCATTTTGGCTTCTTGTATAAGATCCCCATTAATAAAAGATTAATAAGCAAGTTATATAGCATGTTAAATGTAACTATGTGTTGTATGCTTATGATACTGAAGTGATTTCCTCTTAACAATGACCACTTCCTGACATTTATCCTTATGTTTAATGATGTGCAAAGGGTACCTCCATGGATTTAAATGTATGAAGATATTTATTGTTTGTTGCATGTTTTAATGATTTGGTATATATGTTAGAACTCTTAAATTGTTAATTTCTCAACACATTATTATTTTCCATAAACTATGATATTCATTCTTGAAGTGCCTCAAATGTTTATCATGTATTTTTTCTAATACATCACTTCACCCATCTTTAAACTCAATTGTCTGAAACAATCATGGACAAATGCCTCTTGGGGATGAAATATTTAATATCTGGACTAAGATTGTTTGGGGGTCGAGAGTTCTATAAGATAGAGAGAGAGAGAGAGAAACTTAGCCACATTTTTGTGTAATTTCTATTATTGCAAGCATGGATTTAAGGCTCACCCTAAGTCTTAGCTCCCAGGGTGCCTCGACAGTCTTCCACTAAATTCCTAGAACATCTCAAGGGATAAGACTACCTATCAAACATTGAGAGAAAGAAAAATAGTTCCATACTTTCATCTCTAGGATGGATTTCTATGCCATCTAAGCCATCTATGTATTCCTTCAATCGAGAATCCAAATTTGATTTTGGAAGCTCATTACAACTGGGAAGTAGTACATTTTGGTGTGGAAAAAATAGTGGTGGTACTACAAAATTATTTTTATTGGCCAAAGCTTCAACAATATTTCCAAAAGTACATCAGATATTACACTTCTTATGATATTTCCAAGCCCTCCATCAAGAAACAGGATCTATACACCCCTCTACCTAATCCATATAGGCCTTGGGAGTCCATCTTCATGGATTACATGTTTAGTGTGCCTTCAACCGGGAATGAGAGTGACTTTTTCTTCATGGTCATTGATCGATTCTATAAGATGGCAGTTTTGGCACCCTACAAGAATATCATCATATTCAAGGCCACCACTAAGCTCTTCTTTGAAAATGTTTGGGTTCATTTTGGTCTCCCATGAACCGTTATCTCAGATTGAAACAATAGGTTCTTAAGCACTTTTTTGTCCAACCTATGGTCAATGATGGACACCAATATGACCAAATTGACTGCCTTCCACCCATAGACTGATGTAAAAACAGAGGTAGTCAATAGGATGATTGCCCATATCTTGAGGATATACAATTCCAAACATCCATGCACATGGGATGAAATCCTTCTTTATGTTCAACATAGATACAAAATATCCCTCCACATCTCTATTTCCCATATCCCTTTTCAGGTGTGGTTGGGGTTCTAGTCATTAGCCCCTGTTGACGTAGTTAAGCCCATTGTAACTGCATAGGAAGAGTTCTACCTTGCTCAGACCAAGGTTAATCGAGCAATCAGATTTTTTGAGTGAATCAAACACATCCAACAACAAGTTCATGATATTTTTTAGAAATTTAATGCCAATTACAAGCAGCACCACGATCAACATTGAGTACCACACAATTTTTATGTGGGAGATAATCTATGGTTGCATTTGTAGAAAGAGCGTCTCACAAGACCCCATCAAAAGTTATGAATACTCTAATACAAGACTTACACCATCACCAAGGTTGTAGGTGAGAATTATTTTGAATTAAGTATTCCTCATTTCCTTGGCTTGCACCTAGTACTTAATGTGGAATTTCTTCGACCTTATTTTCCACCTCTCCTGGACACTTCAATTGCAGTTGATCACTTGGACCCTACATAACTCAATCCTAACTACATTGAACATGTGACATTTGATCAAATCATGGACACCAAGATGAAGGGAACCTGGCAGCATAACATCTAACTCTATCGAGTCATCAAAGTAGGGCAGTTTCTTCATCAGGGAAAGTGGCTCACTAGAACTCAAATTTAGTATAATTTCCCCCATATGATGGAGAAAATTGATGCAATGGATACCATTGATTCCTAATGGGGTAGAACTAATCTAGGCAAACATCGATGGCCTCCCACCTATTCCAATGGCTCAAATTACAGTTTTCGTCTTGGCAGTTTTTCTATAGTTTTTTAGGTCCCAAACTTCCGAGGTCATTTTGAGGCCCTAAATGACGGGGTTTATTTATTTATTTATTTTTATTTTTTTTATAATAATTATTTTAATGTGGCAGTTCCCAACCATCCCTATTGTGATCTATTAGTCCATTCATAATGTTTAGTCCTCGACTATACCTTTTCGATGAGGTATCAAGTGCCCCAAACGAAGATCATATGCAAACGTTACGCCCTATGGAAGTTGACGTATCAACTACCCCCATCGAGACCCAAATTGTTTTTGGCATTTCATCTTTCGAGGTTAAGGTTTTGGATGTTTATTTTTTATCATTCATGCTTTATTTAAAAAAAATGCCTTTTGAGCCTCATTGTAATCATATTTTTGCGAATGAGTGTATTTGACATATCTCTCTTCAGAGATAAGCTACCACCATTCTATCTAGCTTGTGTGTTTTGCATTTTACAGTCTTTTGTATTCCAAAAAGTCATTAATATAATCTGAGTTTTATTTCATTATTGTGTTCCTTGCAATATATGTGTGTATTTCCTTGTTATATCTCTATTACATTTCTTCCTTCATGTCATTCTCAAAATAATCTAGATCAGGTAAGGTCTTGACAAATCTAGGAAGGAACAATTATGGGATCATCCTTATCCCTTGTAGTAGCCAAAGTTTTCATGGAAAACTTGAGGCTTTTGCACTAAAAAATTTCCATATCAAGGACAAATGTTTGTTTTGGTTTATCGATGACACTTTTTTCATTTGGTCGCATGGTCAATCCTCCCCTAATTCATTCTTTGATAACTTTAATAGATTCCCCCCCCCACCCACATTCAATTTACCATGTAAACCAAAAGGATATATTTATCCCATTCTATGATGTTCTTTTCAATCATCAACATCATGGATCAATTTCCCACCAAATTTATCGTAAAAATACTCATATTGATAGCTACCTCCATGCCTAATATCACCACCACTCAACTAAAAAATTAGTCATTCTCAAAACCCTTTTGATTAGTTCCATTCATATCTATGCTCCCTACCTTCTAGACAATGAAATAACTCATCTCACTAATGATCTCCAAGCCAGAAAAATTCATTTCCAAAATCAATAAATCTTTTTTCCCTACCCTCCATTCGAAATCCAAAAAACCCTATCCAATCCCTCTCCCCATAATTGAATTATTATTGAATTATTGAATTCCCTTAGGTCATTCAAAGACCATGTTCATCCCATCAAACAAAAGGGTGTCTATATGATCTTGTGCTTGTGTGGTAAACAATACATAGGAGAAACAAGTTGCTCCTTTAGAATTAGGATTCAATAACATGTCACTAACATTAAACACAATTGCACTCGTCCCTCAGCCTTGGAAAAACATTCAGACAAAATTAAACATCACATTTGTATTGAAGATGCCAAAATTCTTGCCAAGATAGATCACTATCACAATAGGAAATTTAGAGAAGCCATCGAAATTGAAAAACAATCTAAACAGAGATGATGGATGGAAAATTAGTCAAAATTGGATCCCAACACTAACCACAATGACTCATTCTAGAAAATAAATTAATAATTAATATATTTTTTAGGTTTTTATATTTCTTGATTTCATTTTAATAAGTCGGCTCTGAATAAATAATATTTTTAGGTATTATAAAAAAATTATTGATTTCACTTTTAATAAGTCGTCTCTTCATAATAACTTTTCAAGTATTTATTTACACTTGTTAAATATTTTTCCTTCATATCTCATAATATTTTTCCTGATGATGGACCACACTGGTTTGGTCTGAAATGTCGAATATGAAAAAACCAATGCAATGAATCTGAAAGAACTATCTCATCACAACAATGGTCGCAAAAGTCTTAGAACAATTTTTTTTTAGATATTATAAAAGAAGAATATAAGAACTATTTTCAAACCCCATCGAACCCCAAAGCAATTATTTAGAAGTGCTAAGATAAATCTAACCCTATGCACACACAAGGAGTTTACCAAATTCCTTTCTCTTATGGAAAATACTACATCGAACAAACTGGGAGGTCAATCCAAACCTACATCAACAATCATATAGCTGACACATTCCATATTTTCATTACCAAGTTATCTACTACAGAGAATTCATATAATACCAACATCTCATTTTCTTTAATCAAGCCAAAATCCTAGCAGCAGTACCCCACTACTCATCTCGCATTATCACGGAATCCCTTGGAATTGTAAAGCATCCAAACAATTTCAATTGAGAATATGGCTATAAACTTAGCCATTCATGGAAACCCATCATCCATAGTCTGCATCATTAGCCATTTCCTTATCCCCTCCCTTTTTTTTTAGTTTGGTTGCTAACCAACACAAAGTAGAAAAACCCACCAACACATTTCTATTATTATAATATTTATTTAAATGTTAGTAACTCACCTATCTTTTTTTCTAGGATAGAATCATGAGGGCACAAGGTCGATCAACAAGAGGGCTTGAATCCATTACAATAATATACCCGTTAAGAGCTCAACATGTCACTTGTAGGAACCGAACCTGGGTAGAGATGATAATAATCATTCCTCCCAACCACCCAGCTAAATCCAATTGACAGTAACTCTCCTATCATGTTAATCTAACTAAAACAATTATCTTATTGATGATTGATATACACCATAAATGATATAATTAGTATTTTTAACTTTAATGAATATGACCTACTAATTATGTCAACCACCACAAATGTGAATGTGCTAATTATGTTGAAGTAGTCTTTTATGGTGCAACACCCTTTCCAAGCTTGTTGCCAAAACCTATTATCCTTTCATGCCAATATTAGAACATCCTTTCCCAATTTTTCCATTAGGATAGTTTGTCTTTATAGAATCCCCTTCCACTTGTACTCCTCACACATACATGTGTCCTCCATAGTAATCATGCCTTGAATAATTCTAATCCAATCAAATTTGTTGAATGACTATCATGGTTCCTGGCTAATTACTTATTGTCATAATCTTGCACTTAATTCCTAAGTTTGATGAGTGACATTACCCTTCTTCACTCATGCAATAAGGCAAGATCAAGCATGAGCTTATAGAGAAAATAGACAACCCACCTCCAACATCTATTCTCCTTATTCACCTTACGACTGAACCTTGAATTTCAATTGAAAATTGACTGACTAGGCTTGGGGTGAACCTATGAATAAATGTTGATATAATCAAGAAGCGAATGAATGTGAACTTGAATTGATATAAAGATAATTCGATGCCCCATTTTCTTGGAGAGATTTAGGGTCCCCTCTCACCTTTGAATCATTGATTAGAATTTATTTACAACTCATTTACCATTGTGTTTTTTAACTTCTACATAACCAATATAAAATAATGTTTTACTTTCTTAATCTAATAGTTGCTTAAGATTTGTTATATTCTTTTGGCATCAATCTAGGAGGTGCCTTCACACTTCCACATTGTAATGTTTGTCTCATGTAATCTTTTAGTATAAATGACCTACTTTTGTGTCCATTTGTTGAACATTAATAAACTTAACTACTCTTATCTTATGTGCAATCTTATTTCAAATAGACATAAAAATAAAAGTACACATTCTTTTAGCCAAGCTAGGAGGTCCTTGATTAGAGCTTGTTTGTAAGTTTATAAATATTATCTCATTTATTATGCTAATATAATAGTCCAATATAAATATAGTTTTATCTTATTACATATAGTTAAATTATTATAGTCAATAGCCCATTAAAGAAGAAATAGAGTATACGTGAAGAATGGTTATGAAAAAATGTTGTAATTTTACCATTTCAGGTCAAAGTGATTAATTGTTAATTGTGTTTTTATTGTTTAACTTATATATGGTTGAAAATAACCATTAATTATTATTAGAATTGAAAAATAAGTAGTTATCACTAATTAAATCCATCATTGAGACAAAGAGACAAATAGGAGAACACGAAAGCCTTGCAAATAAATAAAGAAAAATTCCTAGAAAATTATCTTTGTTGGTTCCAACGTTAAAGAAGAAATAGAGTATACGTGAAGAATGGTTATGAAAAAATGTTGTAATTTTACCATTTCATGTCAAAGTGATTAATTGTTAATTGTGTTTTTATTGTTTAACTTATATATGGTTGAAAATAACCATTTATTATTATTAGAATTGAAAAATAAGTAGTTATCACTAATTAAATCCATCATTGAGACAAAGAGACAAATAGGAGAACACGAAAGCCTTGCAAATAAATAAAGAAAAATTCCTAGAAAATTATCTATGTTGGTTCCAACGATGAAAGAATTGAAAGGAATGTTATAATCATAATAATAAAAATATATCTATCATTTCACTCATCATCACAGACAAAGATGAAATGACATTAGAAAAGAGTGTTGGGTTAAAAAAATTTATAGAGCAAAGTTTATTAGTTATTGTGAGATTGGAGAAAATTAACTAAAGATTAGTTGTATTAATTAATTAAAAATAATAAAGGAAAGTTGTGTAAAGTGATTAAAAGTAAAAATAAAAATAAAATAGTTTTGTAAAATGATTAAAACTAAAAATAAAAATAAAAACAGTGTTGTAAAAAAAGAAACCCTGAGTGAAATTACAAGTTATTAATTGTAGTAAAATAAATTAAAGTGAAAAGGGAAGATTAGAATAAAATTAGTAAATAAAAGAGGGGTAATGAAAGATGCCAAGACTAAAATCAAAGGTTATTAATTATAGTAAAATAAATTAAAGTGAAAAAGGAAAATTAGAATAAAATTAGTAAATAAAATAGGGAGGAGAATTAAAGACCAAAACTAAGTAGGAATGAAATCAAAATTAAAAACAAGAATCAAAGAGTATAAATAGAATAGTAAATAAAGCAATAAATTGAAATAAGGGAGAATAAAGGTGAAAAGGGGAAAAATATTAAAAGTTCGAAATAAAAAAGTTAAAGGAAATTGAAAAGAGATAAAAAAAAAATCAAGTATAAGGTAAAAACATATTTAAAATATATAAAAATATAAAAACAATACAAAATAAAGATAGAGAAAAATGTTTAATGACTAGGGTCTTTCTAGTGTTATCATTTTTAGTGTTATAATCTTCTGGATTAAAATTATTAGGATGCTTTTCAATTTCTAGTGTTTTTGAATGAAAGAGAATAGTGACAGGGAATTGATGCAAGAATTATCTACTAGTTTGGTCAATGTATAATTTTCCATAGGAGCAGGGAATTTGGTAACTTTGTTGGCCAAGCAATGGGTCAAATTTGTCCTTGGCAGTTCTAAATAAATGTTTAAGAGTTTTATAGGGTATAAAACCAATTTTGTTATTATTTTTTGCCAAAATATTTGAAATCTAGTATGTGGTGCCCTAGATGTAAGGGAGAGAAATGAGAGCACAAGGTAGAGAAGAGGAGGAAGAATTTAAGGATTTAGTGTCTTGACCACTTTAAAAGGATTTATTGATTTGAGATAAGGAGTAATCATTAGCCAAAACAGCCTTTGTAAGGTGGGGATTTTCTTTCTCAAAATCAAAAGGCTCTAATAAATAGAGTTTTTTAAATGATCTATTTTTTTAGCTTGAAGGTATATATTAGTCCTATTCTTTTTTCTATAGACTTGGTGGGTAAAGGTGCCATCAGATTGACAAGAAATGAGAACATCCAAAAAAGGGAACAGGTTGAATTTCCATAATAAAATGAAAATCCAATATAATATACATGTATCATGTAACAAACCTATAATATAATGCATAAAATAAATATAATATACCTATAATATAATATATAACATACATATAATATATTAAACTTAATGAATTTTAAAAATATTAATAAAGGTTTGTATTTTTTTTTTGTTTAAAATGCATTTTTGAATGCATAAATGAATTCAACACCCTGAAAACCCATGGGGCACTTGAATTATAGAGATTCAATCACTCAAATCTAATTACTTTGAGAGACACTCTACAACCCAATATGGGGGAGATGTTCTCATAACATAAAGTTGCATTAAAATAATAATAATAATAATAAATAAAATAATAAAAACTTGTGTTGGCTCCATTATATCCACGAAGAAGATTTAGATTTAGAAGATAAAATGATAACTTGTATTGATTTAAGTAATAATAGAATGAAAAATAATGTAAAGTACTTGCAACGATTCCAAGAATGATATAACTAATATTTGCATTGATTTCAACAATGATATAAAAAAAATAAGAAATGATATATTTATTTTAGTGATAATACAATGAAAAAATGTTTCAAGTTGTAATACCCCAGGTCGAGCCCCTATGAAATGTACTGATGTTTGTAGGCTAGTGAGCAAAGTGTTGATAAGTTGGTAGGCTTATGTGTTATTAGGCTAGAGAGCCTATGTGTTAAAGGCCATAACCCTGATTTTTGTATATGTAATTATGCAAATCATTAATAAAATGTATACATCGTTATGTGTAGACCGACCACGAAGAAAGAGTGATGGGGGACGAAGCTCCACTAGGATGGGTAAGGGAGAGGGGGATGAGAAGTTGGAAAGAGGAGCTAAGCTTAAGGGATTAAGCTGAAGAGAATAATAATTTATTATTATTCCAAAAGTTGATTAGAAGGATATGTTTTTATCCTAAGTTTCTTTGGGAGGACAGGGGACTTCCAAATGGAAAGGGGTGTGCTTCATGGGAGGAATGTGTCGACTCAGGCACATGCAGTTTAAGCTAGAAATTCATCTTGTTGGGGGGGTTTTCTTTCCATTCTCTCATCCTTCACCTAACTAGGGGGCCTCCATCGTTGACCTCTGCATCTTTCGCGCACAACTGAAACCAGTAACCCATGAAGTTGACATGTGTTTTCCTGTGAAGCCCAACATATCTATACTTTCTAGATTCATGTTGTGCCTTACCGAATTGTGGTTGTTTCCATCCCCTGAGATATATTGAACCTTTGTTGTTGTCCTCATATTGTTAGAACTGAGTTCAAGAAGCGAGTTGTCAGGCCCGTGGTTGAAGAGGCAGGTTGTCAGGCCTATGGGCAGCTCTCTCCAGGTGAGAGAGTTAGCTGGGAAGAGATTTTCTCCTAGAGAGAGTCCAACACCAGCTACGGAGCTCTGTGAATTCTTGATCCGAGCTATTGTTGAGACCCTGAAAAAGGAAGTGGAGCAGTCGATGGACTGTGGAACAGTGAAGCTGCATATTCCTGGGGTGGAATAGGCATGTGGGGAATGAGAGTCCATGAGTAGTGGTCATAAAAAGGCTCCTAGAGAGAATCCTTCCAGTTGCATTGTGCAGTCTCATGTAACCTAAACCTAGTCTAGGGTTCCCTTGCCCTGGGTGGAGCTTAATCCCATCTCGGGGGTGACCCACTACTGAGTGTGATGAGCAACATGGTCTAAGGCTAGGAGGTTCGTGGAAGGTTTGCACACAGTTGGTGTACTTCATTTGAAAGATGAGTACCTATCCCTATGTTAAATTACATGTTGTGTATATGTACATGTGTTATAATTGATGAATATTTCCGGTATATGTTGTTATATTATGGGTTTTTCCTGTGAGTACTAAATGTGTGATTTTATTGTTATTTTTGCATTAATCTATGTATGAATTACTGTCAATTCCAGCAAGAGTATGTATGGTAGTAGTAATTCTTTGTTATTTATTTTAAATTCATTAGAAATGCATACATATATGTATATATATGCATGTTCCTCGGTGGAGTTGCCCGACGTGTTGGTCAGTGTCCGGGGATGTTACAAATTGGCATCAAAGCAGTAAAGGCAGGGTTAAGTTTGTTTGGGTAGCATTACCTGGTAGGGGTCGATGGTCGGGGACGTTACAAATTGGTATCAGAGCCATGGTTTCAACACTGAGCCTGGATGAGCCATGTTAGTTGAAGTTGAAGCAAAAGTTTCAGAAAACAATTGTTGTCAAAATGGACAAAATTCAAGTTCAGAGCCCATGGTTCCTACTCGGAACCTGGAGGGGCCACGAACGAGAAATTCAGAGTAGGAAGTCTAGAGAATTTTGATGTACAGAGTGCTATAAGGGCATTGAAAGAACACTTGGACTTTGTTCGAAACACGGGAGGCATAATAAGTTTAAGAAATGGCCACAGAGAAAGAATCAAAACATTTGTTGTGTTAGGGCCATAGGATCTGTTTGTGAGTAGGGGATTCCTTCATGACCATCAGATCTAGATAAAGTGATGGAGGTTTAACCTGGAAGCCCTTCGAACTTCACAACTTTGGTGAAGTTAGGTGTAAAAATAAGAGAAGGGTCGAAGCCCAAAGCTTTGAAGTCCCGGAGGAGATCTACACAGTAGATCTAGGAAGAAGCCTTATCGTTGGATCAAGCCAAGTTAAAAATGGGAAAACATAGTGGTGAAGGGAGAAATCCCACAAAGATCTGAAGTCCGAAGTTAAACTGGACCGTCTGTCAAGAGGGACATGTGTCAGCAGATTGGCTTGTTCGAGATTTTGATGTTCGGGAGAATTTGTGTGTGCAAAGGCGAGAACTCTCGAAGCTCGGAGCTCCAAAGCCCCGAAGAGCCGAAGTAGTGAGTCATGATGACATCATCTGGAGGTGACATGGATATCTCTTATTCCTACCACGTTCCCCCACTTGGAGTGTTAACAGATGTACTATGTGGACCTAGAGGGTAAAGAAGTCCAAAAATTAGGAATTCGGGAGACTGGAAGGAAGCAGGCATAAAAAATTTTGAAGCCTGAAATTATAGAGTAACGTGGCATGATGATGTCATCAGGAATGATGTGGACCCATGGGATGTGTGTCATGTGTCAATGGGTTTCGTACCCGCCAAATATTGAAATGTCATTTGGAGTGTAACATGTGTCACCTGTCTGAGTGGGCCACATGTCAGTTTCTAATGTTTCACCACAGAGACCTCCTCTTGAGTATGGGTGGTGGGGCTCTAATGGTCACAGTGGCATGTGGCACCAGTTTTGAAATCTGAGGACTTGACACTCTGGAAGAATGTTTCATAAGGGAACAAAAGGAAGAACTTTCAAAAGTTTTGTATCGCCGAGGTGATGAGATGTAATGACATCACCAAAGGTGACATGGAAGTGTTTGAAGATTAATGGTCTGGGGTGTTGGGTGTGTGCAAATGTGAAATCCTCTAAAGTACCGAAGCTCCAAAGTCCCGAATCTCAAATGCTTGAAGTTCCACAGTGGGTGTCATTCATTGGATGTTGGGTATTCGTGGACTGTTGATCCACCCTACTTCGCGAGTTCGTTAATCTAGAACTCCGAGAGATATGTTGTGATGTGCTTTGAAAAATTCTAAAGCCGAAGGCCTGCATTCTTGAGTAAGAACCTATTGATATAGAGCTTGGCCACAGCTCATGGTCGCATGGGTTGGGGGCTAAGAGAAAGGGGCTAGTGCCCAAAAAAAAAAAAAAATTATTGTAGAACAGAGCAGAGCTTAGAAAGAAAAGATCTACGAGGATTCTTGATTTCTCAAGAACTGCATAATGAAATCTGAACGTTTTCTTGAATCATATTAGCTTATGAATGCTATGGAATTCATTAAGGACTGATGGACTGACAAATTTCAGTTGACTTCACGTTGTGTTTGCAAAGTTAACGATTGTCAGAACTTAACCGAATTGTCGCTTAGTGTAGAGAAATGGAGGAGGCACAGAATGCTTCCAGTTCAGAGAATGAAGCTAGAGGAATGGATGTCCATTTGGGAGTTGAAGGATAAAAATCCAATGGGCATGGAGAAGATATAGATAAGGAGGGAAACATGATGAAAATCATTGAAATATTGCATAAATATGTCCAAACTCACTTGGGAAATAACAGAAAGCTCATGAAAGCTAGGGATCAACAGGGAGAATTCAACATAAAGTTGATACAGATCCTGGAAAGGATAGAAAATAAATCGAATAAGGAGAGTGACTCGAATAAATTAGGAATTCACAGGTCTCCTGATGAAAAGAGGAAATCAAGGAGTGTTGGTAGACACCATCATCACTCCCAAGGGCACTCTAAGAGGAGGGCACATAGTAGTTCAAGCCCATATCCTACCAGAAATCATAGGAGATCTGGAGTGGATGAAATGAAGAGAGAAATGAACAAGATTAAACCTCCTACATTTGATGGAGAGCACCAGAAGAAGGAAGATGTTGAGACATGGATCCTTGGCATGAGGAAATATTTCCAACTACAGAATTATTCCTCTCATGCAGAAGGAATAATTGCAATGTATCAATTGAAAGGAAAGGCATCCATGTGGGGGGATCAACTTGTGCAAGTGCAGGAAATTAAAGAGAAAAATGTTACTTGGAAGGAATTCAAGAAGTATTTCGAAAATAAATACTTAACTAAGAGATACTATGACAGAAAGATGAAAGAGTTCTTTGAACTCAAGCTGGGTAGTATGTCCATTGATGAATACGAGTGAAGGTTTTTGGAATTGTTGAAGTATGTCTCTTTCATCAAAGATGAGACTGTCAAAATTCAAAGGTATCTGAGTGGACTGCCACCTTCCATTAGTGACAAGATCTAGTGTTATGATCCTAAAACTATGGACGAAACTATAAGGAGAGAAAAATGATTATATGAGTAGCAAAGAGAAAAGCCCACTTTCTGGAAGGCTTGGGATGGAAAGAACAAGTTCAAGAAAGAACAGAGGTAGAAGGGAAACAAACCTCCCTTTTTAAAAAACAGTCCTCAAGGAAAGCCATCTTTTAGAGAGAAGAGAATGGTTGAGGTAGGGGGACAAAAGCCAAGGTAGACACCCATTCAATGTTGGGGTTTTTAGGGAAACCACAAGTATAAAGATTGTCCCCACAAAAATGGAAAAGTGAGAGTTGTCCACAATGTTCAACAAGTAGAAGCAATGGAGGACATGGGCAGTATAATACCAAGGATCTATGTAGCCCTGGAAAACAAGCAAGCTAAGTTTCAATCACACATGATTGAAGTTGAAGGTATGATCAATAACCATACCTTTACTATTTAATTGATGCAGGAGCTAGTCATAGTTATATAGATCCTAGAGTGGTGGAAAGTTTTCATTTTCCAAGAAGCAAGCATGGAAAATGTTGGTTAGTGTTATTGGCTAAAGGATCCAAGAGAAAGGTTGTTGAGTTGGTTAAGTCTTGTCCGGTGGACATGAATGGACTGAGCACAAGGGTTGAATTGAACATCTTACCTTTAGGTTCCTATGATTGTCTAATTGGGATGGATTGGTTGGACCAACACCATGCCATCTTAGAATTTCGTAACAAGGAATTCACTTTCCTTGATGAGGAAGGAAACCCAAGGAAAGTGCAGGGAATCCCAAGGGAAGTTATTGTCAGAGAAATCTCA